>JAQIXJ010000382.1:0-37063 GCA_034700185.1 Phthiracarus laevigatus
GATCGATTCTGTTCCGAAGATATTCCTGACATTCTATAGTAAACTGGTTAAGATTCTCAAACTCAATTAATTTTTTTATCCAAATGTTTTAAAGTAGAAATTCAATTGTTATAATGTAATTTTATTTTTAAATTCGTTTAATTTTTTACTTTAATTGTTAAGAATAATATATATTTTACTTTCAAAACGCCATTCAACAATATGTGTTTATGTGTTTCCGCAAAAAATTGTAACTAAAAAATTATATGTACACTTTATAATTGTTTTATTATCTGTAGTTTTCTTGTATATTATTACTACTGCCAACCCATTAATGCGTAATAGTAACGCAAAATTTCATTGTTGCGGAAAGAGAGAGAGAGAGAGAGAGAGAGGAGAGAGACGATAAAGTATTTATCATATATATAATTCATTTAAATAATTGACACCAATTTGTATAACTGTCAAAGCATTTAACATAAAATGTATAATAGAATATTTAAGTTGAATATATATTTTTTATGAACGATAGGTTATGCTTGTGAAATTAAGGGTGAACTGTGTTATCCCGGCAGTATTGTTGGCGCGTTATAATTATAACAATACAAAAATTTATTTAGGTTATAAAAAATTGTAATAAAATCTCCTTTACATACTTATAAAATTATCAAAATGTATAATTTTTATGTTATTTAAACTTAATTTCCCAACCTAACCTATCAAACCTACTAAACCTGCAAAACCCACCAAATCTACAAAACCTAACTTAAAAATCACAAAATCTTATCCAAACCTACTAAACATACTAAACCTTTCCAAACTTTGTTATATTCCACATTATTTAAAATAAAACAAGACATTAGTTATAATACAGAGAACAAACTGTTTTTTATTGAAATAGACAAAAATATGTTTTAAATTGTATGCAATGATAGTTTAACGGCTTTCAAAAAAACGCGCCAACAATACTGCAGGGATAATACATTTCACCCGAAATTAATTTTTTAAAATTAAACAGTGTTTGATCTACGATTTTTCCGGTTCATAACATTATTAAATAATAAATTAAAAGTTAAGACTAAAGATCCGAACTTTAAAGTTTAATTTCGTATTAGTTTATGCCCCACAGACTGAGATTAAATTTATAAGCTCTGTTAAAATAAAGCCACAAACTTTTTAATTACTCATTTTTTACAATTACTCTAAAACTGTGAATAAGTAGTGCAAGAACTAAAAATTAGAGCATCCAAAAATATTTTACCATTTATAAAAAAAATTAAAATCCCAATTCTTAATAATAATTGCTGCTTATTTATAACTTCTAGAAAGCACTTACCAGACTCATGATAGATTTCCTAGTCTGCGCAAACAAGTCTATTTTGTTAAGTGTAAGTTAAATAAGTGTTAAACTATTTTTAAATTTTGTTTTATAATGCAAACCCATAATTTAAACTAGAGTGGAACAAACAAATAATGGCATATTGAATAAGGGATTGTATTTAATTATCTACTATTAGATTTTAAAGTGATCAGGAGTAACATCGGACAGACACACAGACATATCAATCATATAATGACAAATTTTTAATAAGCCATACAAAAAAACCAACACAATTAACATTTTACCTTTATATTCCGTTAATGTAAAATGTGAGTACAGTATTAAGCAGTTTAGTATTTAAGATTTCCCAATCAATTGGTACTTACTTACTTAGATGTTTAGACGTTTTTAGGAAAAGGAAAAATTTTAGATTACCATTTGAAACTATTTTTATTTAAAATTCGCAAACAGATAAAATAAACTTTTTTTTACATATGAGAAACATTTATAATAACTGCGATAAATAATAATGCTTTTGAGCACATTTTCGCGAGTTTTCTCGATAAATGTTAAAAAAAAGTTAACAATAAATCACAATAACAGTTCGTTTTTCTTAAAAACAAAAATTTCATTATAATAAAACTAATTGTCGGCACATATCATTGCCTCAATTAGATGATAAAACCGCTGAACGCTATTCTTTTTATTATTATACTTCAATTATCACTTTCTTATATTAAGATCTTTGAACCCTCTGTTTTTCTTAGAGCGTCTCTCCTGATTAGATTAAAACTGCGTTTTATCACTTACGAAACTTATTTCTAGTTAACGAAAAGCAATAATAGTGGACATTAACGATTGAGTGAAGTGTTTAAGTGATTATTAGTATTTATTAGTGATTATTCAGTTTTCATACGTATTGTCAAAAAAATGTTTGTCGCAATGAAATTTAATTCGTTATTTTATTTTAATTTATTAGTGCTATTATTTAATCTTTTGGAAGTGAATTGCAGTTATGATCAATTAAGTAAGACATTTTTTAATATATTTCTCAGTTTTTGGGTGTTTAACTAATATCTATGATTTTCGCCTGTTTTTTTTACAAATTTAGAAATTATAGTCCAAATCTATAGTTTTTGTGAATTTTGTTATCTTTGTTTCATTTATTTTTGCAAACACTTCTTATGTAATTTTATTATTTAAATTTCCAATTGAATACAATTTCTTTATCTTTCCCTAAATGTTTTTTAAATTAATACACGTATTAACAAATGTAACAAAAAATTTAGTTAATTAAATTAAATCGAACTTAATTTTAAAATTAGTATTGAATTAAATGCTACTGTTTAGACACATGCGTTATTAGACAAACGAATACGTCGGGCGTAATAACATCGCCAAATTATCCACATTATTATCCACGACACATCTCATGCTGGTGGCACATAACTCCTCCAGAATCCAACAATATTGAGCTTGATTTTATAATTCTCGATTTAGCGACTAGAGATAAACGTGCGGGAAGGTAATACAATTTTTACCATTTATGTGTTTATGTACCCCTTTGTGTTATTATTAACAAATATTCCCCTTAAGACAAGGTAATAGTAAATAAATTAAACATTATTCATAAATTTTTTAGTTGTAGGTATTTGTTTATTACGTATTTATCAACCGATGAGTACGCATAAAATATTCCATAATTACGATTATTTGGATGTGACTTTTAGCCAATAGTTAATTTTTAGTATAATTTACATAATTACGAATTGAGTTTATAATTTTTATATTTTAGTCAAACTAATCATTTAAGCAATTTTATTAAAAATTTTTTATTATGTGTGATTATAAACTTTTAAATTACAGTATTAGTTTTTTTAATTTGTAAATTTTTAACTTTTTAAATTAATGATAAATCTTGTTTTAATTTCCTGTCGATGATATGATGAAAATCAAATATTCGAATATATTAGCAAATACAATCATTAAAAATAATAACCTTCCCTTAGATTTATTTAGTCATTATTATTAATGTTAAAAATATGTTATACAATTTATCTATCGAAACACTTTTATTTCTTTTTAACTTTTGTGCTGACTATTAACTCTGAATTGAGGAATAAGTTTATGACGTTTATGCTGATTGAAGAATGTGTTAATACTACAGTATATTACCGTAACGATAAAACAGTATGTAAATGATAAAATAATATTTAAATGTGTTAGGGGTTTGATAAAAGCTGCTTTAATTGCTATACTCATAATTAGTTTTAAATCAAATTTTTGTCGAAATATCAAACTCTTTAATAATAAAAATAGTGACGCATCAATTTTCCAAAATTTGGTTCCCATAAAATAGTTTTTAAGAATCGATTAATGTTAATCCTAAATATATGTTAACCTTGTCAATCAATAGATACTTGATATCGATACACGATTACATTTATTTTTATTGATTCAAAACAGAGACCTAAATTTTATTTAGGGTTTATAGAATTAATAAACAAATGATTAAGCCATTTGAGCATAAACTTAGAATACATAGCACAAATACGATAGTCGACTTTAACTTATCTCAAAAAATGAAATGTAAAACACGAGAAAATAAAATTAACACGAGTTTTAAATTTCGAAACACAAAAATATCTAAACCTTAAAAGATAAACTTAAAAATCTTGATTTAACCGAATTATATGCTTTGTACAGATGCCACGACTCATTAACCATATATCATCCTCAAAAAACTGTGATCGTTTCGGAAAAAACCGTAAATACTCAGTCATCATCGAAACAACTGCAACAGAGACTGTACCCGAAGAAGATAATATCGAACGGACCAATCAGTATACACTTGCAGACGTGTTTCAATTCCACAAATTCATCCAACAGATATCAAGGGTTTTACTCGACATTCAAAGAGTCTCGATGTCCCGGTTGTGGGATCGGAGACTCGCTGTGCGGCGAAATCTACAGATGCGACACAAACTGTGGCCGAATTCTATCGATCAACTATCCATTAAACTATTTAAGCAATCATCGATGCCAATGGTTGATAACAGCGCCGCGAGAATATTACGTCAACTTAACGGTAGACGACTTCGATGTACCCAATAGTAAATTGAGCACGAGTTCGGGCGAGTGTACGTTCGATCACGTGTCGTTCACCGACTACGCCACCAACACTTTAATTGGCCGATACTGTAACTCTCGAAAGCCGCCCAAACATATTCTGTCGAAATGGAATCAATTGCTAATCGAGTTTAACACCGATTCTACTCTATCTGGAAGAGGGTTTAGTTTCACTTATCACTCTCAACAGTTCACCCTAAAGCCAGAATTGTCAACGCTTATGATGGCCCCAATAGGAGCGTGTCCTGAAAATTGGTCATACTTTCGTGGCCATTGTTATAACGCATTTTTCGAGAAAGAATCACTTCAATGGTACAAATATTTATTTTTAACAAAAAATTAGTGTTTTTCACGTAATCGTTTGGTTTACATCATAGGTATCAGTCGGAAGAAAGATGTGCTCAAGAAGGTAAAGGACGCGATGGACATCTCGTTAGTATAGTCGATCAGCAAGAGATGCATGTAATTCACTATTTATTGATAACCCGATGGAAAGTGAAACCGCATCAAAGTATTTATATCGGATTAATAGACACGAATAGGGAAGGGTTTTATAACTGGAGTGATGGCAACCCAATGAGTTATACAGATTGGTCGCGCGGTAATGGAGACAATGTGGTGCCACAGCCCGATGGCGGCGCTTACGAGGATTGCACTGTCATTAAAATCGATTCGAGTCACACCACAGCGAATTGGCACGACATTCCATGCTCTTTGGGAAGATTTACTTTACCGCAGAGCAGCTTAAAGAACAATACTTCCACCACTTTTTCTGATTTGATCAATGGTTATATTTGTAAAATGATTTCCAGCGAATCGTCACATCAGCACAAACCGAAACAACCGCTTTATAAAGAAGACTACATCGGTGTGAACGAAGAGGAGGAGGAAAACTTTCGTCAGATCGTCGACGAACGATACTTCGTGTGCGAAAATTTAGAGATAATATCGAACTTATTCCGATGCGACGGATTAACTGATTGCAGGCATTTATGACTATATATTTGATTAATCGATAGTATAGCTAAAATCGGTAACTATTTCTGTGCAGAGACAATAGCGACGAAACAGTTGGATGTCCGCACTCTTTGAACACGTGTCTCGAATCTCAGTACAGATGCGAAAACGGTCGCTGTATTTCTATAGGAATGGTAATGTTTGCCGCCAATTCAGCGTAAATATATTTATTTAACATATAGTGTGCCGTTTGTAACAGTATTGCGACTTTATTGACAATTGCGGCGATGGAAGCGAAGAGAAGAATTGCGATCGTCGTCAGTGCAGAATATCGGAGTTCGAGTGCAATAACCAACAGTGCATTTCGCTCACTAAACGATGCGATCTTCTCTACGATTGCAAGGATCAAAGTGACGAAGGAATCACGTGCTATACTGGCGGTCATTGTAACATTAATTCCACGTTTCAATGCTATTACGGTAATTGTATACCGTTGTACGCGCTCTGCGACCGACACATCGACTGTCCCGGAAAGTTTTCCGAAGACGAACAAGAGAGTAAGTGCCAAAAACACGTGTTAATCGATAAAAAAGCGTTCACCGAAACGTCGATAATGCCTGGCAAACAAAATTGGAATTCAAAGGTGATTAGCGAACAGGTGGAGAAAGTGTGGGAACGTTACGAACGTAGCGCTTGTATTAAAACGATTCGCAGAACCTGTCAGGTATTATACCATTATTATATTAAACGTTACCATTAAATTTAATTAAATTGTTTTTTTGGTTAATAGGATTTATATATTCATGACGGTATTTCGGCAAATGGCAAGTATTTCATTCAACCGGAAGGAGATTCGTCCATTGGTATGACAATTGAGTGCATATTTAGCAATGGAATCGCGCGAACTATTGTACATCACGACACCGAAAGTAAACTTTATGTGAGCAGTGATATTGTAGGCTCAACCATGTACTCAAGAACTATCACTTATCAATATAGTCTGGAACCTATAGTATATCTCGTCAATAGCTCCCACTCGTGTCGACAACTTATAAGTTGGGAGTACATTGATATGGATTTTGATGTTCGAAGGAATGCGTCGAAACCAATGTCGTGGTGGGTGTCACGACAAGGTAGCATTAGATCAAAACTGTAGTTTTAAGTTAGATTTACGTTTGGTTTCAGTATTAATCAAAGATTTGTTTTGATTGGTTTGTTTTTAGCTCACTTTTTTTAAAAAAAGGCGAGCTTATGGAGTTGATCATGTCTGTCCGTCTGTGCCGGTGTCCGCAGTCTATGGTACTTCAGGGATTTTTTGTATATATTTTTAGATTTAAACTTGATAGAGCTCTCTATCGCACTCTACTTAAAGTAGACATTGAGTACAAAAATGTTGCTTCATTTATCAATTTTAAGACAGAGAAATATCTTAAAAAGTCAAACAATCTTGAAAACAAGAATGAACATAAATATTGATCTCACTTTCTTGTAAATTTTAGTGTTGCCGTTCTATCCTATTTTTAATATTGCTTCCTCTTACTTTTACTTTTATAATTAATTCTTCTTTTATTTTACTTTTGGCTTTTTAGCATTATTTTTAATTTCGATTATTTTTCACATTTACTTTTTTTGCCTTGAAAAATAAGTTTATATTATGGTTTGACGCATACATTCGGACTGCTTGAGAATTAAAGCATTATTAAAGTTAGGAAACTTCACAAATGTTACGCCTCTCACAGGCTTTAAAATGCATTTATTATTATATCTCAAAACAAATCTGATGTTTGGTTAGGCTTCTGTTTGATAAAAGAATAAATCACATCAGCATTAGAAATAATGATGGCTTTATTATACACTTTTTGCAGTAACTAGAGAAACGATTAGTTTAATTAATGCAATGATTCTATTAACTTATAAAATTAATATAATCATCAGATAACATGAATCCACATTCAATTAGTTACAGAATAATGCCTTATATACATAGATATATACAGGCGCCTAATATAATATTATTAACTTATTCTTTCCAGATTATATGGTTTAAAGCTAAAAAATTTTAAAAAATTAATTATATTTTGCTAGAGATGAAAATTTAAACTTAGCCTAAGCCTATTCAGCAAGTTCTAAGTTGAAAGGTTATAATGCAGTGATAGGCTGTAGGCTTAGGCTGCAATAAATTCTCAAGGCTTAAGCTTAGGTCAGTCTATAACTCAGTTATTTTATAAATTTATAGATAGTCAATTGTTATTTTCATAAAAAAATAATTTATCAGAAAAATTAAAAAATTTACTGCAATTGTTACATAAATATTTTATACTCTTATGTTGTATTTTTATATTTAAATTGCCAATTTTTAAAAATAAATACATTTGACTCAATTAAAAAAATTCAAAATTTTTGGCAACATTACATTCCAGCTGTTAAATCTTAAACTTAAGGGTTAATATTAATGATTATCCAAATTCTTGTTTATCCAAAATCAAAGTTTTGTTGTACTTTCAAATAAATCAAGAATATACAGACAGACAAAAAATGTTCCAATCCATGCGCTCGTTTTCTCAGCCAGAATTTAAGCTAAAAAATTGTTTGAAGTTACATTGAAAACTTGGCGTTCAACGAAATTGTTGCGCCCATTCTCGCCTATTCTAAGCGTTGCCATTATTTTAATTTTATCGTTACGATATACATTACTCTAAGCATATAAAGCAATTTTTGTTTGTTTCCAAAACAATATCTTTTGTTTTAAGTTGAATAATAATTAGATCGTTATACAGTGAGCTATTTTAAATAATTCAAATACTTAACACTATAAACTGTCTCCACTAAAGAATAACGGTTAGCTCCCGCTAGTGTACACTCGCTATTGTTTCCATACTGCGATGACATTAATTAACTTAAAATTAATATTTTCCCAAATGGCTATAATTATTTCAAAACATTAATTAGAAATTTAAGCTTTAACTTATTAATTAATTAATTAAAATAAATGGGAAACAATATGTACGATTCTATTTCGTGTGATTATCTCTCGCGAGCGAACCAACTTAAAACTTATTATATTTTTTTAATTCAACAGCAAATATTTTTACTAATTATATGCTGTTGAGTGTATGATAATTAAGTATGAAAACTAGAGCTCCAAAAATGGTGGTATATTTTCTTGAATTTATTTGGGAAATAAAATTTTTTTATTGATGTTGGTACAGTATATGGTCCCCTACTGAGGTAAAAACATATTTTAATCCACAAATCTCGAAAAAAATCGGTTTTAATATTTATATAATTACGAAATTAAAATTGCTAGAGTGCAACAACATTTGGGAAAAATTTGGGAGCATTGCACTTATCCGTATCCAAAATGATGAAAAATTTAACTTTAAATGAATTTTTTTTGTAAACATAATAAATAAATGTTTGAATGCTTAAAAATTCATTCGAATTAAAGAAATTTTTATTGGTATGGAATTAGGGAATTCTTACATTTCTCTTATTTTGTGCTCAATCCCAGTCTTTCTTTTATCTGAGTTCCTTTACAAATAAGTTTCACTTTTAATACTCTTTTTATAGCAATACACTATTTTGCAAAAAAAATGTGTCTTTTTTAGCCGGAAGGCAGTTTAATCGATAAATGAATTAAATTTTTATTGAACTTAAATTATAAATTAAAAATTTTTTTCAAACTATTGTTAATTATCAATATAAAAAATTTCAATTTTTTTGGATAAACTTTGATGGGTAGGTAAATTTAGCTCATGGGTAAGCAAACTCCACTTTCCCGTTAATTTAAATTTTTGTTTATTTCTCAATGGCTCAAAAATTTTAATTTAATTATAATTTATTAATAAGGATTTTTAAAATGAATCAGTAGATGATGGGGATTTGGAATAGTTAGGAATAGATAGAGGGAAACCGAAACGCATAACGTCTAGATAGAGCTAAATTTCGCCCTTAACGCACATAACGGTTATTTGTTCGTATTCACAACATTGGCTGCAAAGTTGATTGAAGTGCAGTTTTTCGACGCATGCGATGACATACCAACACTCTCTCCGCGAGATTGGTAGAGGTGAAGAGAGTTTTTCGCATTAAAGCCGCATTTATTAGAGTTTCTCTCGTTATACCTGTGGATGAAACGAAATATAAGCAAACATGAAGTGTGTGTTATATCAGTGACAGTTTTGCATCGCTTCCCTCTAATGTGTTATTGCCCAACGCATATCATATCGAAAGTGTTTATATATACTAATTTACTGTGTTGTCTGTTAATGTATTGAGAGATCTGCTTATAAACACCATTCACATAAAACCTCAACTACAGCTCTACAAAACCATATCACCATATAGTCTAACAGTCTTCCAGTCTTGCTTTCGCTTTCAACTTTCTATCCAATATTCTCTCTCTCTCTCTCTCTCTCTCTCTCTCTCTCTCTCTCTCTCTCTCTCTCTCTCGCAGCACTCACTCTCACTCTCATATTTGATACTTTTTTTTGAAGATCAGTGATGCAGTTGATGTATCGAAATGTAGAGCAATATAGAGCGATGGTTTGTACAGAGTGTGTACAGTATGTACAGCGGTGTACGAGTGTATGAGTGGTACTGTATGCTGCATAAACTCATAAACTCTATTACATTTGGAATCTGCACCTGAGTGCGAGTGCGAGTCACATCACATCAGTTAGAGCCTGATTTCTACATGTTTTAGTGACATTTCAATCTATCGTGTCGTTTCTTATTTGGCAAGAAGTGTTCCAAACGTTCGCTACAGACATACACACACACACACATTCACATCACAGACACAAACATATTGAACATTCGCTCTTTATTACCATTTTCGCCACTTTCTGCTTCTTTTTTTTATTTTTGCAAACATAATTGAAAGCTTGTATGAATTGTAAGTTATATATAAGTTATATTCCCATAACGTCAGTAAAAAACTGTTGATGTAATTCAATGTAACACATCATATATTCCAGCAAAAAAAAGAGCTTAAGTTTTCTTCGCTAACTTCGTATCGCATTCTTCTCGCATTTAATATTCTTTCGAAGAAACAGATAGAAAGAAAAAATGCCGAAAAAAGCTGATTATTGATTGCGAAAACGATTTTTGTTGATACTCTCTCTCACTCGTAATCCGGTGTTATATGTATTATAATGATATTATTATTATTTAGTGTAACATTGAATTGTCGTAACATTAGCGGCATTACCGTGTGATGCAAAAATGATAAATCGATATTTTTGCGATCAGTGCACCGAATGAACGATCAAATATTTCAAAAATGTAAAAATTATGCCACCGTTTATAATAAACTCGACCACACATCGTATTGTGAGTTAACTAAACCTATTATAATATCATAATATTTAACATTCATTTTTTTGGGCTATCACTATATAAAACTATTATTTTTTTTATTATTATTTAATGCGTTATATGAGCTAAGCTTTACAAACTTTAATAAAGTTAGCATTTACCGTATACTATACATATAGCGTTAGTGTGTGTGTAAGAAATTATATTTCTGTTATGATTAACAGTTTTTTTTTCGTACACGCTTTGCGTTATTATTAATACCGTTATATTTGCGTCAAACAAATGTAAACAACTGTTGCTGAATATTTTTCACTTTAGCTTTTTGTTCACTTTTACTAATGCTTTTTATTTTAATACAATAAACATCAAACATTTTTCTCCTTCTCTGACTTAATTCACGATTCTTTTAAGAAATGCATTTTAAAATGCATTACAAACACTGGAAAAAAGTCGATTTTAAAGAATTATTTATATATTACGCACGACTGTATTGCGAAGGCTTAAAGTATTTTTTCTTTTATATAAAAAGCTTTTTATATAAAATAAAACTTTAACTAATAAGTAGCTCTCATGGGTTTGCATGTTTTTCGCAATTATTTAACTTTCGGCTGATGTGTCGTCGTTTGCCTTATTTTACTTTATAGTTAACTACAAGTTGTGCGAGTTATTTCAAACATGAGTTTTTTTCGCCTAATAATTAATTTCAAGTATAAATTCTTGTTTTAACGCCTAAAGAATAAAATTTAATCTTAAATCCTATTTTTTATGCAAAAAAAATATTTATTCAAATATTTTAATTCTTTATAGTTTTTTAGTTTTTTAAAAAAGTTTCTTTCGATGATTTATTCCTAATTCAAGTGCTACTTCTTATTGAAAAAAATATTAAACTAAAGATATTCAAAAAACAACCATTTTAACAATTTTAGCATAAAATTTATCATAAATCAAATTTGGATTCAAATCTAAAACGAATGCATTAAAGTAATACGAATGCTGCGCATAAATTTTAATAAGACCCCACCAATCAAATTACAGCTGCATTATAATCGCGCCGATTTAATATCATAATCCTTAGTAGGTTTGAGAAAAATTTTTCTTTCCAGAAATTTCTGGTACTTAATTTTTTGTTATAGGTTTTTTAATATACCGAAGTTTTCTTTAGAGACTAGGATGAACACAATGATAAAAAAATAACGCCAAAAATGAGCGAAGAATTTTGTTTTGGTTTATGAACCGCTGTCTGAAATACAAATTATTAAAATAAATTATGCCAAAACTAGTGCTTACGCATAATAAAGAAAACAATGAATAAATTTTTGCGTTCTTTGATAAATTGACTTGAATGACATCGTTTTTAATGTAAAGTTATTAAATTTATAGACTTAGGCTTATTTTAGGTTCCACTAACGAATACATACATACATATATGTGAAAGTCAGAACTCGTTTAATAAGAATAATATTTTACTTTTTTTTGGTAAAAATTTTATTGTCTATGGCTTAAAAAAACAATAAAAAGAGCTTTTGGTCACTATCACACAATACAGTAACTATATTATTGCAAAGAAAATTCAATTCAGTACAGTGTATGATGGGTTGACAGTCAGTTTTTTAAAAAAGAGAATATATGAAACATTTTCTAATAAATTTATTTTCTTCATAAAAACATACAGACGATTCTCGATACACGCGTATTGGGGTTCTTATGAACGGTTGAAAGTGAAGCGTCAAATCGATGAGTGCTAATTTAGATAAAATCAAAATGAGCTAAAAGTTTTTTAAGAATTTGACATCAAATAGCGCGTAGTTAACTTTACGCGCTCTAATGCTCTTATTTGAGCGCTCGAAGATTTCCACTTAAGGAGAGAAACAATAGAAATGATAAGAGCTTTTTTCTTAAGAGCCGTAATATTGAGAAATGGCTTTACATAGAGTAACGTTAAGAAATAGTGGATGGAATTCAATTTAAAGCATATCGTAAAATAATGCAAAAGGCTTTAAGCAAAAAAATATGGCAAAATATTATTGCCTTCGTATAGTCTACTGTATTTTGAGAGACATATATATATATACGAAGCGTAGTCTCAAACGTAGCACTTATTTAAATGTCACATACTCCTAATATATTATGTATTGATGAACAGTTGTGCTCACAAATAATTTTTGACGTGACATATTTAGCTTGCATTTAAGAGCTCATATATCTATTCCGTAAAGTTTTGTTTTTTTGTGCGCTGCGATAATCTTGCATTTATTTCCTAAAATACCCGAAAATCGATTCTTGTTCCGATGCTATTAAATTACGAAAAGTATCGGTTAAGCAAAAAATTGATTGAATTTATTATAATATTGTCGAACATGTGTTTTATTTTAAACAGAAAGTGTTCATTCGTTAAATGTTTTGAACTCACGTAATTGCAAATAAAATTTTATCCAAAAAATTGAATCTAATTAAAAGTTATAAATAAAATTAGATTTTTAATGACGTTTTACTGGAATGAAAGGTTCCATTTCGTAATTTAATTTCGAGATAAAAACTAGAATAAAAAAGCTGAGAAAAACTGTGTTCAGTGCATAAATTAGGCATTAAGTGGCAATAGTAAAGTTGATAAATAGTCTTTGTATAATACTTTTGTCAGCTTTTGAATTTCACTCCCTTAGCGATTTTTTTCTCTCCCTCTCTCTCTTTTTCCGCATCTCTATCTAAGGTTGTATATTCTAACCTGCAATGCGACTTTCCATTGCATCTCAAAGCAAGACTTACACGTTAGCCTGTAATTGAACATGTTGTTGTTATCTAAACAAATTAAAGATAGAACATATATATATATAAATTGCTACATCGTATAAGTTACTAAACAGATACAACGTATTCTTCTATTTTATTATTGGTTGCCTAATCATTTTTATTTTTTGTTGGTTCTCAAAAAATATGCTATTTTTTATTTCATAATACTTTATATCATTTTTTGAGAAGAAATTTTCAAATTTTTTTATTTTGATTTTATATTTTTCAACATAACCTTTTAGAACATGCTCTTACCAAATATTAGATAAAATTATGTTAAATCTCAAATAAAACAAATCAATATTTTGTAATATGTCACGCATCACATTAAATATTGAATTTTTAGGAAAACGTGAGCTATTGGATTTAAGATATCCGTCCGTCTTAATTTAGACACATTTTTCATAATAAAGAGAATTTTCTGTGCACACCATAGTGCTTAATTATAAAAATTTCTTACGATAGGCGTTTTTTAATTAAAATTTCATAACAATCTTGTTTTAAAATTTTTTGTTTTGTGTGAAACGAATATACATGAAAACAATGTTTGGAAAATACTAAAAGGATATATAATAAATTATTACAACTATGCATCTTTGTATTACTGTATTTGCTAAACTTTAAACTTTGCCTGTTAGATTACATTTAGAGTTCGGTTACATTTAATTATTCAAATTAACATAGAAATGTCACTGAAGATTTCCCAATCTCAATCACTAATAAAATTCTCGATCTGATACTTCTAAACGATTCTCTACTTTTAAACATTATCGTACAGTTGATTTGTTTTAAACCCATAAACGTATATTAATGATACCCAGCATCGTTTAACTTAAGCAAATATGGAATTATTAATATAGTATAAATATACGAGAATTATACAAATATTTCAGTTCAGTGCACGATTAACGTTTTCGTGCACGAATAGAATTTTCGTGCAATGATAAGATAGAATATTGGGCTTCCCCCGCATGTGCTCTTACTGACAATTTCGCGTGTTTACAAATAAATTCGTGTGAATCAATGCTTAGGGAATATTCTTTTTTAGGGATCCAAAATGGGATACAAGCTATAGAAATTCCAGATATTCCTCCTAAACCCGCATACTAATAAAAAATTCCATTTAGTTTATAATCCCTTCATATTTTAAAAAATATTTTCTCTTAAATTCGCTTTAAGCTTATTTTTAGCAAATAAAAAGTCAGACTAACTCAAAAGCATGTACAACATAGCGGTTTGGAATGAAATCCCTGCTTTTAACTATTTGGAGCGGTTTTCATTTTTCCATTTGCATTTCTTGTTTTAGTTAGTGAAATGAAAAAATGAGTTTCTCAGTCTGTTTCGGTAGTTATGGTTTAAAAAACAACCTTATGATCAGTATATGGAACAATTTTTTATGAAAGCTCGCTTTGACCAAATATAAAACCGGAATTCGATATTAATATTATCGCCAAAAAATTGTTAGCGCGTTTAGTTATAAAAATTTTAAATATTAATTTCATTAATGTTCTGGGAAACTCTTATCTTGTTTTACTACGTTTTACAATGTTTTCTTTGAAAATATGTTATACAGTACATTGTATTGTAGCGTTATACTGCAGTGCGTCCATAACAAGCAAGTTTTGTGATTTTAAATTTTTAATTAATAAATTATTAATTTCTTTTACTATTATTAACTTGCTATCAATATCATGGTTTGTTATGGGAATTATTTGCTACTAAAGAATCAAGTTTATTTAAAGTAGAGTCTCTCTAAAAAACATATAGGGGGAGAGTGACTATTAGATTTAAGGGTTAGATAAACTTTGCAAAATATGCTTTAATGTGAAATTATGCGCAAACTTACGTGGCCGTTCAAAATATAAAATATTAAAACGCTCTAAGAATGTGTGCAGCATAATTCTGCTGTATAGAACATACCAAAATATTTTAATTTTAAACGGCTATATTTGAAATTCAGAAAGTACCCTAATTTTTAATCAATGTATTAATTAATTATGAAATTAAAAATCATAATTTTTAGCTAACTTTGTCGAAACTCGAGCATATGGATTTGACCGTTCATCTGTCTATCTGCTCGCAGTGAACTGTGACTAAAGTATAATCGACTTTTATTTTAATAAAACATCTCATTACAGCTTTATTAATAAGACTAAGATTTCACTAGAAAGTTGTTTTTCTCTGACTGCAAAGGTGATATATTGACTTCGGGTTGTTTGCCTGTCTTCCCGTCCGTTCATGCATATTTTTTATTCATTAACGGATTGTGTTTTACATTAAAGAGGAGTTTTCAGAAAAAAATTAGGATAAAATAGAAGGCTTTTTAATGAACATTTTGGTTAAAAATAGTTAGATAGAAATAGTCTTTTTCGTAATTTCTTATTAAATAGAACATTTTAAAGTGGGATAAGCGTTTCGGTTTTTAAATATAGCGTTTTAAATTTATTTCTATATAAACCTGGATTCAAACTAAATATACAGAATTAAGTGTGAAATATTCCGTTTTGGAGAAGACATTAATGATTTGTAGTTTACAATAAACACAATCTTAATATTTATAAAAAATAATGTTAAAAAAAGAGAGGAAGTGATCGCATAAAGTAACTAAAATTAACATACAAAGTAACGGTTGCCAAAAAACAATGTTATATCAGATATAACGTGCAATATTAAACAGTTTGTTTAAGAATAAATTCTTTGTAGTTTTTTTAATGACGAATATTTTAATAATAATTCACAAGTAGCGCAACATAGTTATTCAACTTATTCTATTTACAATAAACCATTTATTCAAAATTAGTTATTTAGATGTTTTTCAAATTAGAAAAGTTGACACTGGGATTTGGACACAGTATGGACGAGAAAATGTAAGCATGCACGCCATTGTTAATTAAAAATTAATATAATTTAATATTTAAAATTTGAAATTAATCTGTTGCTTAAAATTGATAATCTTTTTTCCAAATACGTTTGGTTGTGCGTATAATACAGATCTAACTATGTTTTGCTTATAAAAACTGCTATTATCAATGTAGGGAAAGGCCAGTATCAGTAAACAGAAAGACAGGTCCTGTCCGCGCCCCATCAGAGCCCACACCTAACGTTAGAGCAAGAACTTCATCTCAGGAGAAACCTGTAGAAAATGAATCACCTAAGACTACAATGATCAAAGCGATCAACAGCTCAAAACAATGGACCAGGTTTTCTAAACAAGTCTTAAATACATTTTAGTCGTTAGATATTAGTTATTATTTACTTCTACTTTAGGTTTAAAAATTCCTAACTAAAAATTCGATCTTAAAACAATTTGTACTTAAATTATTAATTAAAATTTCCGTATAAATATTAAAGTAGAAGCAAATACTAATTAAGAATATTAAATTATTTAACTAAATTAGTGGCATTAAATTAATTTTTATTGCTTAAACAAATAAAACTAATAATTATAATCGTCATAATCAACGCATGCCTTTTTTCGTATTCCGTTCCGAAAACCATCCAAAACAAATTATCGATTTTTTGAAATGTCAAATCTCGTAATAATATATTTGTTTTTAGGTATTTGTATATTCAATAATGACTATTATAAATTGCATGACAATTGAGAATTGAGTTTTAAATTTGCACGGCTTATGCGTTTTTCGATGCATTTTTGATATTAAATTTAATACGATTTTGTTCGCAGAAATAAAATGTTTAAATTATTATTATTATTACTTTTTTTTGAAAGAAATAATCACATTTTGTTGCTGTGAGAGTTAACTGTGATTATTATCATTACTATTCACTGTGTGGTAAACTATGCATGAAATATACGGAAAAAAATAAATTGATCAAATGGTTGAATATTTTTAATCTTCAATATTTATTATTTCTATTTGTTGTGCAAGAATTTTGTGCCAAATGATGCCAAAACAAATTTATTTGAAAATAAAAATAATATATTATTTTCGGATGTATTTTTGTCCGAATTCAAAAAATCTTCAATAATCTTTTTGTGGGATTAAGTAATTAATTTAATTTGTATTGAATAATGAATTACTGTAATATTTGATTGGGCAAAGCAGGCGAATACTGGACGATGAAGATGAGCTTTTAGAGGTAAAGCCAGATGATGTGCCGAACGAGGTTCGCGAATGGCTGGCATCCACTTTCACGCGTAGCAATAATTCGCAAAAAAGAAGACCCGAAGACAAGCCAAAGTTTCGATCAGTCGCTAATGCTATTAGGGCTGGTATTATGGTTGACAAGTTAGTATTTATCTTATTTTGATTTTTGCACTAAATTATCGATTTATTTGGTGATATTGACGAGTGTTTTGTTAATGGGATTGCATATAACCCTAACGCTAAAACCTTATACGTTGTACCATACTATACAGAATCTATAGACGCCTCGCAAATTCAGCTCCATTACACATACCTAAAGAAATTGCTATACATTTGAAGGTAAGATGATGTGAATAGCACTTAAAAATGTGAAAGTGCTGAACGACAGTATTTATTGTTCTCAGGGTGCAGATGAATGGTGTTTTGATGTTTTTTTATTGAACGAAGCCTGCAATGGACAGGTGCTTAAATTTTTAAGCGCTGATTTGCTTAATCGATACGGACTTATACACAAGTTTAAAGTAATGTCTCGATTTTTTTTATCAGTTTTCAAAATCATTATAAGCGCTATATTATAGCGAAACACGCGAACATTGTGTTAACGATAATGTATTGTTTTTCGTTTTGATAGATCCCAACGTCCAACTTAGAAAATTTCTTAATACATATAGAAAAAGGTTATGTGAAGCACTCGAATCCATATCATAATAATTTACACGCGGCTGATGTTACTCAAACCGTCCATTACACTCTTTGGTCTGCAGGATTGGCTGTAAGTCACAACCATTTATTACTTATCATTTTAAAGTGCACTTTAGATAACATTAACGGGTTTATAAGCCAATACATTCCCAAATCATTTTATCCCCAAATTTATTATTCCTGGCGAAACGCTGTCGCACAAGAAAACGTTAATCTTTTCAAAATGCCTTTCAATATTCAAATTAATACCGAATATGAAACAAAATTTCTCAAATCTAACTCGTAAATTATCGAATCAAATATAATGGTATATAAGAGAAAATTGACCAAATTATTCTTATTTTGAATTTTTGTGCCGAAAGTCGTATAATAGGGATTGCAATAAACTGATGGGGAATCGTGTGACACGAATCTCTTCCACTTCGCATCATTTGATCACTCATTCCACTGCAGTCTCAATCTTGTTTTGATTCTCTAAAGACTTTTCCTTTTATGAGATTTTTCATCACTTTTTTTAGCTTTAATCTTCATTCTTAAGATAACGTTAAAGTTAGAATCACAAGATTATATCGAACACAAAACTTTAATTACGAGCTATAAAGTGTGTGTGCATACACGTAGATATAATGATTTTTTTTTTGCTATCATTGTCGAGCATTTCTTATGAAGTAGTGATTCCCAGAATTACGATTCAATACGTTTCCATTGCTCGCAATGCATTTTTCTATTTCCTCCCAAATACATATTATTTCCTTTTATTTAATTCATAAAAAAAAATCTTAGATAAGAAAATAAACAAAGTATTAATTGTGATAAACTGAAAAACTATATAATAAAAACATAGCACGAAATCTTGATTTTTGGATATTATTAAATTAGATACAGATTATAATATGCGCACACATCTTATAAAATTACCGTTAATTGATTTTGTAATATTTAGAAGAAAACGTGTCCCATAAATATTTAGTTCATATATTTCGGGTTGATTTACAGGAAACAAATAAATTAATTAAGACATCATTATTACTTTATAATCAAATTGTTTAAGCCATGTGTAATCATAAAATTTTGAAAAATCTTAAAATAATTCATTTACACATTTCTATCGATCGGAGAATATATTTATAATAATGTTTGCTTATTCACGGTAACCATTCTGGATACGAAAACATCACTATATAAACATTGCTCGTAAACCGCAATCAATGCGTTCTTTTATTCAACTTATATTATTACGACTAGTAAAGCACTGATTCATGTCATTTTCAAATCGGGTTTCAAAATTAACCTATTTTTTTGGCTCTTTATATTTTTTGCGCAATAAGTTTTGGGTTTAATATTTTATTTGAGTAAATATTAAACTTGAACACAGATATAGAATTTCTTATTAGCATTGATTTTTAATTAATGTAAGTGCGTTTTTGGAAGTTTTTTGCTGTCAGTTTCATTTTACAAGTTAATATAATCTGTTATTTTCGGCATGAAATATAGCGAACGTTGCCTACATTTTTAATGCGAATCCCGTTTTTTCTTCTTCTTCTTTCCAGTTATTTGATTTTAGCTAAATCTTAATGACTGTGAGAATACTAGTTATAGGCTTATATACATTGATCGATAAGATAAAACATTACAATGTGGGTATAATGCAGGTAAAGATATATATATATAGAAAGATGATATTCCCAAGATATTACTTATTTTAGTTCAGCTGTAAGTTTTAATGGATGATCTAACGATCCTAACATCATATGATTCAAGTCATATAAAAAGCTGTTGAGAAAATAATTATTTTCCCTTTTCAGTGTATGTAAAGAATTAGTATTGAATTTGAGTTTAGAATTAACTGTGAAAAGATTTGAGATAAAACTAAATAAACAATCAATTAGAGGAATATTAATGAATAGTATGACACACAATAATAGTACTTTACTATACATTTGTGTTTTAATGTATGAATACGTTTAACCACTAGAAAAACTTATTTTCAATTATATTTTGTTGCAGCAATGGCTGTCAGATTTAGAAATATTTGCCACATTAATCGCTGCTATAATACATGATTTTCAACATACCGGCACAACAAATAATTTTCATGTTATGTCGAGGTGAGTGAGTATTATATAGCGTTAATAACTTCAACGAAAAAAGTATTGATTCATAAAAAAAACATTTCGAAAATACAGCTCAGATATTACACTCATTTATAACGATCGAGCAGTTTTGGAAAATTTTCATATTAGCGCTGCTTTTAAAGTAATAAGAGAAGATAATTCTAATATACTCGTGAATTTATCTACAGAAGAGTATAGGTATTATCATTATATTCTCTCTCTCTCTCTTTCCTCCCTTCTCTTCTCTTTCTTATTTCTTTCACTTTCTTGCTCATAAAAAGTGCATTGAAAGCTGAATTCTCAAAATATCTTTACTTTTAGAGAATTTCGTACATTAGTAATAGATATGGTGTTAGCAACAGATATGTCTTCGCATTTTCAGCAAATTAAAACCTTAAAAAATCTTTTAGCTCACAATGAATTTAATATCGACAAACCCAAAGCATTGTCATATATCCTGCATAGTTCTGATATCAGTCATCCGAGTAAAGCATTTAAATTGCATCACAAATGGACACAGCTATTAATGGAAGAATTTTTTAGACAGGTATATACAAGTCTTATATATTCAGGATAACATTAACGTATATAAATTCAAATATCGATCAATTGCCGCAATACATAATTAGCCGCTTTTTTCTAATTATTTCTTTTAAACTTTTTTCCGCTTAAGTTATTTTTAATTCCTCGCATATATATTTTTATATCTGTTTTTTGTGTAATCTATTGATTAATGAGAAAAATGAGTGCAAATAATGCTATCTTTTGAGAAAAAAATTGTTTTTATAGCATAAGCTTACGCTAAAACCTAAAAAAACGAAAATAAAATCCTAAAGGATTAAACTGGCTTATCAAGCATTTTGACAAAACATTTTATTAAAGTTTTAATTTCTAATTTTAGAAAAAATTTTAAATAAATAATTAATTTCAAAATAGTGTATATAAATAGTTTGGTAATGTTTTAGGGAGATATGGAAAAAGAGCTTGGATTGCCTTATTCACCGCTATGTGACCGCAATACCACTTTAGTACCACAGTCTCAAATAGGTATACAATTTATCCAACAAATTTCGATTATATCGCAAAACTGACCACATATTAACGCCAAAATAAAATATGTCACGATTACGGAATTCGATAAACAAATCAATTTGACATTTGATTTATTTTTGTTGATCGAAAAAAGGTTTTATAGATTTCATAGTTGGACCCACAATGGAAATTTGTGGCGATCTTCTCGATAAAATTATAATTCACGTAAACGGCAGCGAAGCGCAAGTTAGCGATAAGCAAATGGGAGAATCGTCTATCGTTGACACCAAATCGAGGCCTAAATCATTGACATCAATGCGAACATTTCAGCGAAATAACGCCTCACTTGACTCTGCATCCAAATCTACGAATATCAGGTACCATTCAAACAATAATTCATTGACAAACATATAAGTTTAAATTGTGATCATTTTTGTTATGTCAGACCGACATCATCGGCACCACAACCATCGCGCACATCACGTTCACGTTCATCATCACAATTCCAAACAATTACTCGCGTTGAGAGGCCATGGCGTAAATGTCTTGACGATAACAAAGTAAATTGGCAGCAAAATGCCACTATTGGTACAGTATATCAGTATATTTTGGGCTATCAGTTAATCAATTTGATTACTTACAGATGCGAATTTGGCCAAACGTAAAGAAATTGGTGGCGGAAATGGAGAAACGGTTACAACGGTTGCGTCGCCTGAGTCTCTGTTATAATAGTTCCAAAGTCCAACTTAACATTCCTCGTGATACTAATGTTTGTGATCGTTATTAAAGCCAAACAAAAAACTAAAGTAACATAAACTTAATATTTGTTTTGTCACACACTAATGGTTGCCTCAAACCGTCATTAATCGACCAAATTTATTGCTCTTTTATCAAATGTGTTATGCAAATCACATTAAACCTAATGATGTATAGAATTATGTTTTGTTTTTTTTTGATTTACACTGTTTTTCGTTTTATAATCGAGTGATTGTTTCAAATGGAAAATATTTTTGTTTCCTCTTTCACAGCGTAGACTAATGTAAATAATATTAATTATAATTATAGTAATAATAATAATAATATCAATAAAACATATAAAATATTGATTAATGGTCACATGATTTTAGTATTAAAATAAAACTGTTACAAAAAATCGAATTAAAATAAACTGAAAATTTAACTAAAATGTAGTTTGAGATGAGTTGGGGAAATGTGTGTGCAAAATGTGCGATGTGTGCAAAATTTAAGTCAGAATTCGACTGTGATTAAAAAATTTTTATGTAAAATGGTGCCGGGCTGGGCTTTGAATAATTAAATTTATCGGGCTTTCGTCGGGCTCGGGCTCAATTCTCTCGGGCTTGGCCCTTAAAATTTTCACAATTTCATAGTTTATTATAAACATAAACATAAACACATGTATAATGTATTGCGTAACTGTGTATGAACCGTTGCCTCAATAGTATTATACAATAAATACGGTAAAAAGTGTTTAACATAAATAACGTTCAGTAATCATTGATTTATAAATGATTAAAACTAACCGTAAAAGTTAACATTAAAGTTTAAGTTTTCTATCATAATTCAAATATTATCCATGGATTCATCATTAATAGCACATAATTTAGATGATAATAAGTGGCGTTCAAACGATGTAACGCTATGTTCACAACAATCGGATATAACATTCAATACAACATTAAACCTAAAGCCATATGTATTGAATGGTTTACTAATGTGTGGTTTTATACGTCCATCACCCATACAACTACAGGCAATACCATTAGCCAATTGTGGTTTGGATCTAATACTACAATCGAAATCAGGAACTGGTAAAACATGTGTATTCATCGTAACAGCACTTCAAATGGTTTCCATTCAAACAAATGTTGTTCAAGTGTTATGTGTTTGTCCAACACGTGAGATCGCAGTACAGACCAGTGATGTGATCAAAGCAATCACACGACACATACCATTAATACGATGCGAGACAGCTATCGGTGGAACTAAACTTAAATCTAACATTGATTCACATATAGTTGTTGGCACACCAGGAAGACTAAACCAATTGATTGAATTACAAGCATTCAAATGTAATTCAATTCGTTTGCTAATACTAGACGAAGCAGACAAACTTATGGATTTGAATTTTAAGCATCAAATTGATAATATATTTGAATGTTTGCCACAAAATAAGCAAATCATTGCAGTCAGCGCTACAATCAATGATAATTTGTCCACATTTTTATCGTTATATATGAGAAATGCCACATATGTTAGACTTAATGCCGAAAATCCCGCATTAATTGGTATAAATCAGTATTACTTAGAAACTGAATTCCATCATTTAAATCATATTAATTTCGATCATAAAATTGAACGATTGATCGAAATATTGCAGAAAATATCATTTTCTCAGTGTTTAGTATTTTCAAATTATCAAACAAGGTTTACATTTTATTTATTTTTATTCTTATATTTTGTTTTATTTAGTTTTAGTTTATTTTTTATTAATAATGTAATTCTAATCATAATTCACATTATTTTTGTTGATTAACTTACTTTAATTAACTTTTAGAGCTCGAATGCTTTGCGACAAATTGAGTGCAAACAACTGGCCATCGGTTTATATTTCAGCGGAAAAGAACCAAAACGATAGACTGGAAGCGTTGAGTAAATTACGAAAATACAAATGTCGTGTTTTGGTGTCAACCGATTTGACTGCACGTGGTATTGATGTGGAGAATATAAATCTAGTGATTAATATGGATATTGCGTGGGATTGTGATACTTATCTGCATCGTATCGGTCGTGCGGGAAGATTTGGTAAAATAATTTGCCTTTATTTTAGATTTTTATTTATTTATTTTAATACTTTTGATATTTTAATTCTTGGAATGGAATCACAGGTACGCGTGGAATCGCTATAACACTGGCGAGCAGTGGTCGAGAAGTGGAACAGTTGCACAAAATCGCAAATCAATGCAAATTACTTATACAACAATTACCACATCCAATACCGGATAATATATGGGATATTTGTGAAAATGAATCGGTTATTGTGAATGAAGATTCGAACAAAGAAAATATTGATGATATTAATCCATGGCTTAAATTCGCGAAACAAATTGAAACGACGAACGATAACCCAAACCATTTTATTAGATTTAAAGACATTGTTCGCGATTATGAGTTACATAAACTGTGTTATAATAGTATTGATAATCAACAAAAAATGAACGATTGTAATGAAGATATGCAATCAAATGATGATTTAACGGCGAAATTGTCGATTAAAAATTGTAATATAACTAATGTTTCGATTTGTTCATCGAATGCACACAAAGGAAAGCTGCTTAGAATTAATAGAAATGAGTGTTCAAAACAACAGTTTAATCAAACGAAATGTGTTAACGATAAACGTGTGAACAAAATGGAAAAAATGAAATCGTTTTTAAACTCAAATATGAATAAAATGAAATCTCGTGATAACAATGAATGCGATAAATGTTACGTTTCAAGCCGTTCGGCAAATGTATTGCATTCAGGGTTCAGTGTAATGGCTTCGGCATTATTTCCACCAATCGATAGCGTCAACACTCCTCAGCGGTATAATCAATGGATGGAATCAAATCGATTTATTTGGTATTATATGACTAATCCTTTCGAAACGTGTTTGAATCCATTAAATATATGAACCAATTCAGCGTTTAATCTCTCAGATGTACTGTATATGCAGTTTATTTCATATGTTTGGTATGTTTCATGTGTTTTACATTTAGTTTTAATGTTTTTAGTTGTGGTCAGTTATTGAACACAATTTTATTATATATTTTTATTTTAGCTCATTATAGATAAATAAGTTTTGAGAACAATTTTTTTCATTTAAAACCAAAAAGTTATACCTATTTTCTGTGATTGGTCACAAAATTTTGTATTGGGGGTTAATTTTGTTACCCAACCCTTTAGAATCTACACTCAAACTGATAAACCATTGTTATATTTTTATATTATCTAATACTACGATAGATATAAAATTATTTTCTACGCTTAAATTTTCTCAATGAATACTGAAGTCAACGGAATTTTAGAATTATTAATTTTAATAGTTTTTTAACATTTAAAGTTACACACACAACACTTTAGATTTGTAGCTACATCTCGACAAAGACTGAATTACATAGGCATAGCAACTCATATATAAACCCTTGAATTCTTAATACACAATATAAGTTATTCAAAACAATTACTTATTTTTAATTTCATTTCCTTTAAATATAAATTCCTAAAACACATGACTACAATACTTCTGTATATTCTCTTATCATTTATTTAAAAAACTGTGATATTGTATTCAAAACTATAAATAAAACTAGTTATTTGATTAATTTTATAACAACCAGTATTTATCACAATTTATTTTGTGGTCAACCGCTTCACTAAATACATTCATTAAAATATTATTTGTCTATATATTTCACTATTAAAAAATAAAATTAATAGAAATAATAAGTTATTATTTAAATAAAATGACCCAATTTTCTTACGGATGTGATGTTTTTTTTGTTAAAAAAAGTATTGTGTCTGAAAATGCTAAGCGGTTTAACAAGTTTGTCAAAAAAATGTCCAATTTTTAGGACAATAAAAATAAGTTTAAATGCTGACCCTTTCAATAAATTAAAAATGATATAAATGTTCGCATTGAGTTAAACTTCAATAGTTTTTTAATTCAAAAAATAATGTTTATTTTAACAAAATGTTCAACATTTTTGTTTGTGACATTTTCTAAGCTTATATTAATTGAATTAACGGTAAACAAAGTGATATTAAGTGATACGAATTACTCTAAACAAGTATTTTCTCAATATTTAAATACATTATATGATGAAAACAAACGATTTGGTTTGTGGCGTAAAACCAATCCATTAAACACTAAAATAGAAATATTTAATAAAACTTATGCGAAAAGTTTATCGGCAAAGAGTAGTACTGTTACGCCTATTAATATTAATATGAAACATGATTATCTAACCGCGAATAAAGCGGATCATAAAAATGATAATTTATTTTCACCAAAAGCCGATATTAACCGATTGTGGTTAAGTTTGGAGCATTTATTTGCGTCACCACGCAATTCAATGGGAAATATTCACGGAAAACATGACATTGAGAACACTATTCTCAATTTATTTGAATTGAATAACTTGGAAACGTTTGCCCATAAATTTAATGCGACCGTTACGTCACCGGTGAGTAATAATGCTAAGAATAAAGAGTATCTGTCATACATGTGATGAACAGCTGCCACTACCAGTCTATTTCGCTAAAATGTCATTTTTTATTTTCATGCATGTTTGCCGAGTAATAATCATTATTTTTCCAAAAAACCATTAAAAGAAACTTTTATTTTCCATAAATAAATCTATTATTTGTGGGAAAAATGTTTATTTACTCGTTTTAATAATTAGATTATAGGATGATGACAGGTATCGATTTATACGCGAATTATTTTTAATGAATTTTGATTAACATATGAATAAATTAATATTAATATACGGAAGATATAAATAGTAATTTGAAAATCATTTGATTCGCGAAAGATGTTACTAATTTCTGTTTTTTGAAATCAAAATGATATTTTATTAATTTGGGTTTATGCGCAAAAATACTAATAAAAGTTTCAATTAAACGGCAGCTGAAAAGCATAAATACGCATCTATTGCTAAAGAAAGTAAAAATAGATAACGAATGACCTCGTTTTAGGATATCGTTGTATTAGAGGGAATCAATATAATCGGGATTCGCGCCGGAAAATATAGGCATACCGCCGATGATAACATACTTTTGATTGGTGCGCATTACGACACTTTAATCCATACAAACGGTGTTAATGATAATGGTTCAGGAATGACCGCTCTCTTAGAAATTTTACGTTTAGTCAATGGTCATAATTGTCAACTGTTATATACCATTATATTTGTGGCTTTCGATTTGGAGGAACATGTAATGTAACCAAACCTAGCATTCAAAATTATGATTTTTTTTTTGCAATTTTTACGTTCAATGTTTTGTTGAATAGTTTTTCTAATAATTAAGTATTTGCTCTCTAAATAAATCTTAAAATGACCATTTCTCGCTAAAAATCGAAAAGTAAAAATCGATAATGTACTACAGTATATCTATGCTTAGTTACTGTAAGATAACCGTAAGCAATTCTTGCCTCTTTCTTCTCGATTAGATCATCATTATTAAAATATTATGTGAAATATAGAAAATAAAATATTATTAATTAAGAAAAGGAGTAAAGTATACCCATTAGTAGTATAGTATAGTAGAGGTAAATATTCAATAGAAAATATTTTCGAAATTCATCAATACTATACACAATACATATTGTTTTTATTACGTATAACACATTACAAGTACCTAATTATCATTACTATTATAAATTTGCCACAAATAAGCAAAAATAAAAGTATTTGACAACAATAAAAACAAATACAAGGTCGAAATATATAAATAACACTTTATTCGTCATAAATTCATGTAAACCTAAAATCATTAATTATAAATAAATAGAAAAAAACAGATAAACAGTTAATTAAATTCGTAAAGTAAAGTATACTTGAGATTTTGAAATAAATTCTCAAAGCTTTAACTTATATGATATTCTTTTACATCATTTTCTTTAATCTGCTTTAAATTCTTGCATACACATTATACTGTAAATTAATTATGACGATATTTAATTAGTACTTCAGAATCTAAAGTTTAGATTAGGCTTTTTGATTAATATATTTAAAAAGTTTATAAATTCTTTGTTTAAAGCAATTGGAATTATAACGCACTTTCCAAATCTAATATGATTTTAAACATGTTTTAACAAAATTCTAGAGTAAATTAAAAACTGATCAGTTGAAACATGGTTTTCTCTTTATTTGTGAATTGTTCAAATTCCTTATACATTAAGCTGAATTGTGGTACACTTTTTAACGTTTTTTGTGCGATCCTACCTTTAGAAGAACACTTTCAACCCCATTGAACAGTTAATTAAGCGTAGTCTTGTATTAAATTGGTGCTTGTTATACTGGGTATTGAAAATTGAATTTTGTATTTGAAATTTTTTAGTTCATTATAAAAATTCAGAAAATAAAGTTCATAAAGTTATAGGTGTTGTTATCAGCTATTATACAAAGACAATAATTTTGTCAACTAACTCGTAAGGTAGTTTTTCCATTTTATTGTTGGGAGATTAATTTACTAAAAAACATAAATAGGTCTATCAATGATTAAATCGCTAATTTTTATCGGAACGGTTATATTTTAAAATAATGCAAAACGAAATTCTCTAAGAATGTTTATATAAGTTAGTTCAAGTAAAACGAGTTGTCTCTGGTATTAAACAAAATAAAGTTTAAACCCTTACATTTCCTGGGATTACTTTTAAACCTCTAATGTGTTGAATAGCGGTATATTTATATCTCTTACGATACCGATTTCAAGCTTTAACTGTCATCTATAATATATTTTAAGTGTTTTGTTATTAGTTGTTGATAACAAGATCTGTCAATTTTTTGAAGAAACTAGTTTAATGCTCAATTTAACGTATTCGTGCGTTACGTGTTTCCACAAATTATTAGATTATGATAAAAAAGATGAAAAATATGTAATATATTAAAAGATTCAATTAACGGAAATTTTGTATTTGACAATTTCATCCTTTTTAGAAATTTAATAAATCGAGCAAAAACTGGTGAAAGTAATTAAACTTATAAATAACTATTTTAATATTGGATATAATTAAAGCATAGTTTGAAAATTCCTTTTTTTATATGAATGGGCATTCTTTATATCATGTTATTATTAAAACAAGAAAAATACATATTTTTTTATTTTTATGCTCAAATTTTTTTGAATAAATTATAATGACTAAGAATATTGATTTAGTCATATATCTTATCTATTATATATTTTATTTTTCAACCTGATTTGATAAATTTCCAATTACCGTATTAAGTAAACAAAATTTTCTTTTTCCAACAATATAAACAGTATTTGTCTAAAATTTTACTGGTACTCGTATTTAAGTTTAAAAGATATTAAATTCTTTACCACTTAAATACATATTTATAATGATTGATATAACATGTTAAATTACTATTTTTTAAAGTATACCCACAATTTTATCGGTTAATATATCGAACCACCAAAAAAAATTATTTTATTTAAAATTCCGTTCTTTAATAGTTATTTATTATTTATTAATTCAACAAAATTTAAAAAAATTATTAGGAAATTTTCAACCCAACATTAATCTTTCTAACTGTGATCTCATTATGAATGTCGTTTAAAGCTTAGTTAGACCCGAATACGTTATTGCCTATTTCCCAGACAACTTCAAATAAGTAATTTTTATCGACTTATGTCTAATAACTCTAATATTTTCAAATTATTAGAATTTATTGTAAAAGCAAAAGTCAAATTTTGGCATTTTATGCAGCAATATATCATCTATATTTCCCGATAACGCCCTTTACTATCTGCTTACAAAAATTTCTAACAGCCTTGTAATAAATTGTAATTTGGTTAACTAAAGGGGATTAAAAATATACAAAATTCATAAGTACGTACAAATTAGTTGAGCAAAACACTGTTTGCAAAAACATTCCATTAATAAATAGGTTAAAAATATACGAGTAATTTAAGTTAACAATGATTATAACTAAATAATGCGCATATTATTTACTTTACGATTTGAATTAATATACAATTACGGTAAAAATTTATTTTTCTCGTTACGATTACTTCATAATCGTAAATATTCATCCCTAACTGAACTTTAGATTTTTCTATATTTTAAATGGAAATAATTTTACAAATATAAACACACGTAAAAATCGAAAAAGAATTCATTGGAAATTAATTTTACAATAAATATAAATTATTAATATTATGATATGGAATATGTTTGATGAAGATAGGGAGGACTCGGAAGCAGGCATTTTGTGCACGAATACCTAATACCGCACGAACTATCAACAGATGCATCTCATTTTCAAGGAGCTATTATTATTGACACAATTTTAAATTTTAACGAAACAAAGGGTTCTCAGGATATACCGTACGATATTCATCAAGTTAGTAAAAACTGTTTCAAACAAAAGATAATATTTTGATATTTTGTAATTCCATAATTGATTTATTGCTGACTCGTTAGTATAAATACTGTAACCACTTATTCTTCTCTGTTGATTATTATAAATTTGATTTTAAAAACAAGTGTAAATATTGAATTCATGCATCGCTAATATAGTGAAATTATTAAAAATCATGTTTCAAATTTATCAATAAAATACAGGTTAAGTTATTCTGGAATGTTATCCTTAATTAAGTAAAAATGAAATTTCTTAATAAGATTTGATATAAATATTTATTAACTAATTATAATAAATTGAGTAATCGATTTTATAAATACATAAATTTAATATTTTAATAAATTTTATATAATATAAATTCTAATTTTAGAAAGCACTTAAATGCAGTAAATATTTGCCAAATACCCATAATTTTAAGCTTTGTTTCACGAAAGTCAGCAACTATTTTCGGTTAGTTTTCCTTTTATCAGCAATACTAACGGGATATACAGTAACAGATAATTTAATTCTATAATATTGTAATGGTTACCGAAATTGGGTGTTATATGAAGCATAAAATATTTTGAAGTGTGCTTTTATTCAAAAAACCCATTGCATGTTAATCTTCTAAAAGCCTAACATAAAGCTTATCTCAACACAAAAAAGTATTTATAATTTATTATTTATAAATAAAATAAACTGCTAGGCATTGCCTTATTGGAGCAAACAGATTAAATCTTTTGGATACATCGGAGATTTTTTATCAGTAATCTCTAGAAATGAAATTGATTGGGAATTGGCTGACGAAATTAATAGATCGTGGTCTTCGGTTTCGAACCAGACTCTCTTCAAACTTAGTCACTTAAACATTCAGTCATTGGGCAAAAAAATGCCTAATTATAGCGTATTAGCGAATCACTCCAGTCTATTGAGGAGCGATCACGTAATGTTTTGGTATCACAACAGTAGCCAATATAATGAAACACTTAAAGCAGTTCTCCTCACTGATACCGGTATTTATTTATTTTACTATCTTTAGATTTTCCTCCACGCATTCCCCGTTTTTATCGTAACGCTTTGCGAGTTTAGCGTTGTTTACTTTAATAGTCAGAAAATTAACCTTAAGATTATTTTTGCTTACAGTTAGTGACGAGATTATCTTTTAGTTATCTTTAGGTTTTTATGTTTTCTTGCTTAACTATTGGCACAAATGAAAAAAATTAAATTCAAGGTAACGTTACTCAAAATTGTACGAAAATATTTATAAAAAAACAGAGAAACAAAACATAAAAACAGAGTTTTTAATTTAAAGAAATAAACAGGGAAAGTAATTGGTTGAGTAAACTTGTATAACGGCGCTGGATATCTCAGTTTATGTTAACTGAAGCCAATTTAAATAAATTTCTATTTTTGCTTATAACGAGGAAAAAAATCCATTAGAGTTTGTTTTTAATTTTTTATCACTCACTGTATTTATTAAAAAAACAATCTTTTATAAACAACTGCCAAAAATACATATATATATAATTTTGTTTAGACTATATATCAAAATAACTTTTTTGTTAAAAAATTGATATCTAAAAGCCTATCTGTTTTATCTTATTTAACAATTGTTTTAACCGACAAACAGGTCCATTCAGAGGTTATATGAGACACTGCTATCATATGAGTTGCGATGATGTCCATCACATCACTGAAAAGAAATTAAAATTTTTGAAACACACAGTAGAATCACTAACGCGCGCCGTTGTTAATCTCGCAAAAGGAATTTGCAGTGGTATTTATGTTAGCAGATGATTGTGAAAGTTGTTTATCATATAAAGCAATTTCAATCACATTCTAGGATATTCTGTGGCTTATGCAACAAATTCTGTAATTTTTACTAATCTATGTTTTCACAGCAACTATTATTTTATACAAATATTTTTGTTTTTTGCAACAAACATTGTTATGTTATAAATGATACTAAAAAATTAATTAATTTATATTTTTAAATCAATAGATATCAAAATTTATTATATACCATAAATATCAATATAATGTAGTTTGCAAAATGAAAAGAAAGTTTTTTTTAAAAAAATGTGATGCAAAAACAAATAAATTAATTCTCTAAAAAAGCGACATATTCGGTCAATTTTCCCAATTGTTCTTCGCTCGAAGATATTTCTTCGTTATTGAGCGATGGTTTGGTTGGCGTCACGAAACCAGAAGCGAGATCAACACTCCATCCCATACTCGTTACTGTTTCAGCGGTTTCGGTGACAGACAGTCCAACATAATGCGCCACATCTTCTAAACTAATCGATGTAAACCCTTTTGATATTAAATTCAATGCTCTTTTACGAGTGGTTTCTTAAAAAATATATAAATAAATCAAATTAAATGCTTTTAACTAAATAATTGGTTGTTCATAACAGTTACCGGCAATACATTTCATAATGTTCTTCAAATGATTAGGCCATTCATAGTTTTCGATTAATGGATAGATTGCCGCAAATTCGCGATTCCATAACTTCTTCGCGATTTCCCAGATCGCGACCAATTCTGAATTTTCGGTTTTAATATTGGCAACGATTCGTTTCCACAATAATTTCGCGTTTGGTCTATAAATATTATAAACGAATTTAAAATTCGCATTAAGTATTAAAACGATAATTTAGGATAGAAATAAAATAACTAACAAATCATTCGTTAACAAATATATTGCTAATAATTGTCCGTAAATGGTTGGAGAAGCGATTCCACCGCAAGATTGCAATTCTTGGCGCTCCAGTTCGACCACAAGTCGCGCGTAATCCAGAGTTATGTCCATCGATTATATTAATATTAATGATTAAAATTCACGTAAATTGTAACGAGAAAAGCACTAAACATTATACTGTATATAAATATTTCCCAAATATTTATATCCGTAATATATGTATGTACCATTAAAGTCGTGCTTAAATGTGAATTGCGATTTGTGTTTTTGAAAAATTGCTGTCAAAACAATATAATTTGTAAAACTTTTATTTTGTCCGGTTTTGTGCGATTTTATTTGCTACAGATTAATAAACTATATTTTGATCCGTATTTATTGGTGTTTAATATCCCATTAAGTAATTAGTTTATGATTCCCATTATCCGATATTTTAAGGAAAATTCGTCGAAAAAATGGGTAAAATTTTTAGTTTTGTTGAAAAATGATTTTAAAAATAAATTGAAATATGGGAAACTTATTGCGGTTTTCGCAGAGCAAAATGACGAAAACGACACAAATGCGGACGAAGAGTGCGAAGACGGAGAGATGTCTGAAATGGATGGAATGGAAGGCAGCGATCAGTGCGGCGCACATATCGGCAGAAAACCACTGAATGGTCCGCCTTGTAGTCTAAAGACATTAGTGAATGACGGCATTCTTGAGCCGTCAAACGCTTGTCTTCTTATCGATTATATGGTAATTGATTAGTCATTTATTTTGTTTGGATTAAATTAACGTTTAATTTGATGTAAAGGGCGCTAAATTCATGGCAGATCTGTTACCAAACGGGACTATTAGATCATCGGAATCGAAACAAATCTATTCGTCTCCCAGTTCTTGGGTTAATCATTGCCGAAAAATGATTAACGAATCGAGCAGTTGTGATAATAAGTTGGGTTCCGCGTGGTCTACCATTCGATATCAGGGAAAAAGGCTCGACTCTTATAAGCTTCGGTGGTATCGCAGGCAAAAGAAATTGGCGGGTAATTGTGGTAAAACTGACGAATTTCACTCCAACTCATTCGACGTTAGGAGTTCCACATTAAGCAAAGAATTGCTTTCTTCCCATTTCATGTTTCCGCATCATTACGAAGAGAAACAAGAAAGAGATGCGATCAAACATAAAAACCTTGTGGAGCATTGCACTCTTGGCTGCAGAACTCAAGAACGAGACATGAATGTGATGGTGAAATGTACGCCATTTAGTGCGCTCGAAAGGTTTGATTTATTGAATTGATTTTGATTTTAATAACTTTATAAATAATTTTATGTTTTATAGGATTCAACCATTTACTATAACAATATCCACAAATGCTTTACTTTTAATTGACTTTCACTCTCATTTGGTCACCAGCGAAGTTGTCGGCTATTTAGCTGGAAATTGGGACATCTCTACTCATAATTTAGCTATTCTTCAGGCATTTCCGTGTCGCAGCAAATTAACCGATAAAGATAATGCCACTCTTGTTGAGGAGGAAATTAAGCAAGCATTGGAGAGACGGCACTTAAATTTAGTTGGATGGTATCACAGGTTGCTTAGATAGTTATTTATGTTTTTATTATGTTTTATAGTTATTTATGCTCTAAATATTTATGATGAAAAGTTTGATCTTAATTTGTAGTCATCCGAACGCAGTTTCACAGCCGTCTATAAAAGATATTGAAAGCCAAATGGAATATCAAATAGCAATGAAAGGCGAAAGCGATTCGTCGTATACGCCATGCGTTGGCCTCATTTGTTCGCCTTTCTATCGATATAATGAAGGAATGTCAGCATCTTTTTTAATTTATTGGGTTATGCCTCCATCTGAATATCAATTGCACGAATATGGAAAGCCTATGCTTATGACGTACACGATATCTAGAGATTCATTTTTAACGCAAGACTTGCTTCTTGAAATGGTATGCAATTAAATTTCTCAGCGTATTTATTGTAAATATTTATAATACGTAAGAGACGCATATTTAGCGTTTATGTTTTCGTTTGGTTTAACGTTTATTCTTATTGTATTCTCTATTTTTCTCTTATTTCACTATTCATTCACTCGACGTATCATAATTTTAATAATGTAATGAATTCTAATCAGGAAGTTTCATAACATTGATAAGCGTTATAAGCTTTTATTTAAATTTAGTTTTCGATTATTCATATCATTATTTTATTTGAAAAAAAATTATTCGTTTTTTGAATAGCGTTTATTAGCACATTTTTATGCCGTATCATCGGATTTCATACAATTCAATTCGGGTTTCAAAAACAAAGAAACGTATTGGCAAAAACTACAAGTTTCGCTTAAATCGAAATTACCGCGAGATTTGCAGGAAATAGAGGGACAACCCATCACTCAATCGCAAGTACAACAGCAAGCATTATCTCATTTCTGGGCTTTTCTAAAAGGTCTTCTCATGCCATAATAAAAACAAATAGTTGACAGACCATTAAACAGCATAATAACATCGCAATACATTATATTTTCTTTTTGATATTGTTTTTATTTATTTATTTATTATTTCAATACTTAATCATAATCAGCACCTAAGCTTAAAAATTGATTTTTTCAAAGCTTATTTTTTGACTATTTGCTCATGAGATATACAAATAAATAGTCGATAATTAGCCATTTTTTAGTGTAAGTTTATATTATTGTATGTTTTATATTATTATAATATCCATAATAATGAAATAAAAAACATTGTGATTTTTTTAAAATGTAAGAATGATTTTTCTCAAAAAAAACATATGTATATAAACTTTAATCTATAAAGAAGAAGTGAATGGTTTTTTTAAATGAGTCAAAATCGATGGGACTCTTGACTTAATATATAACGTTTATGAAGACGAAAAAGTAACGCAAAGGCCTGTTTTAATTGGCACGTATCACATCATCACTGATGCCTCTTCATGTGAAGAGCCAGATGGTCGGAACGTGAAAAGCAGCGCTCGCAGTGACTGCATTTGAAAGGCTTACTTCCAGTATGCTTTCTGAAATGACGAGTTAGTTCATCTGATCGCGCAAAACGCCATTCACAGCCTTCCCACGAACACTTGTAAGGCTTTTCTCCTATTAATCACATAATGACAGCAAAGATTAAATATTACATTAATTCAATGCATGATTAAGATATTAAATAATATATAAATAATATATATATATATTATTCACAATATATTTTATTATATAAGAAAAGAGAGTTTTGCACAAAAACGACTTAATATGCGGTATTAAGTGAGAGTTATATACAGAGAGGTCAATAAACTTGCACGATATAGGAGTGAGTACAGCTTACAGTGCATCTACTCTACAGACAGTATAATCATTTGATTGTAAAGATAGACGACACCACGCAAGCACTGTAAATGACATCAAATTCTCAATTCATTCTATTTATTCTCTACTACAACAATCAAAATTTGGCGAAAATTGAAAAATTTATTTAAATTAGTCTTTATAAATTTCTATTAAAATAAAATATTACCCAAAAAATTGTTTTTATTAAAAAAATGCATTTTCTTCGATATGTTTGATAATATATGCAGTAAGTATATAGCAGATACAGAATAACGCTAAAATAAGCTAAAGATTGTATAATACTACAGTATACTGTGCTGTATGTATACTTACTGTATTTATAGTAAAGCGAACAGAGTATTAACTGTACTTTCTCTTATATCATAAATAGTACATAAGAAAATCATAAATATTACGACCAGTTTAATATGCGCAAACTCATAACAATAAAAA
>JAQIXJ010000383.1:0-37023 GCA_034700185.1 Phthiracarus laevigatus
TTGGTGGTTATAACGAAATTTTAGCAAATTTGGTGTTTTTGGGGAAATTTGGGATTTAACCAAATATCCGCCCTCTGGTGATTACAATCGTTTGTGAATATGTTGAAAGCGTAACCAAAAAATTGTTAAAATGTTACAAATGAGTTCGGTAGGGTTAAGAATTTGGTGCTACTTTTTGACGATGTATTCGGGTAGGGGAGAGGGAGGGAGTCGTTTGGTACCGGTCCCGACCCGCTCCAACCTGCGAAACAGGTCAAAAAGAAAATTCGACTTTTTGACCTGTTTCGCAGGTCGGAGCGGGTCGGGACTGGTACCAATCGACTCCCCTCCCTCTCCCCTACCCGAATACATCGTCAAAAAGTGGCACTAAATTCTTAACCATACCCTGAATTCTCATAGATGATCAACAATCAAATAGTTATAACTATTTTTAGCTCACTTTTTTTTAAAAAAGTCGAGCTTATAGATTTGACAATGTCTTTCTGTCCGTCCGTCTCTGTGTCCTCAATGCTAAAAAATAGCTTACTTTCAATGTAATCTCGATTTTTCATATGGGTTCAGCTTTACCAGAATTCTTGGATCGGAGCCAACCCTGGGAAACACCCCTTATAGGTAACTATGATACTGTACTCTTTAATTTGTTTGTTAATTTTAAAACAACATACTTTAGTATAGCAGTAATGCATTCAGTATTGGATGACAAACAGAACGTGACAAACACTCGTTAGTTTATACGCACATGTGTTGTGTTGTGTTTTTTTGTGTTTTGTTGTGTTTACTATTAAATGGCTTATAAGTGGTCCGAATTCGAAAACATTAAATCATCCAATGGTCTGTATTTGTATGAAATATCAATTAAATATTAATCATATAAAATCGTAAATTAAAATATAGGATTTAACCAAATTTCGAAACACCACACAAATATTGTATCGATTTTAACGAGTGCTTCCTATTTGAACGAATTGACAATTTTAAAGGCAGTGTCGAAGCGAATCAAAATACGTTTACGTACGGCTAAAGTCACACAACTCATCAAACAAGTTAATTATTATAATTATTTAGTCAATATTAACTCAATTTATCGTTGTTTTATAAATTTGCAGACAAACAAATATTTGGACAAATTTATCGAAATTGGTTTAAATGATGGGTTAAACCAGTATTTGTCGCATTTTATTAAGTTCGTAATTTGTTTTCGTTTATTTTAACTATTCTTTTACACTAAAAACATATTACGGTAATAGAGAAAATTATGAGACATCGAGTGGTCGTATAAAACTTTTATTCAAAGACGAATTGGAATCATTCCTCGTTATACTCAGCAAAACTGGAAATGTTTTGTATAAAACAATTTTATATTCATTTTATACATTTAGGTATTATTCTTATTAAACATAATCTATAAATGAATGTGATTTTTAACCCATATTATTATATGATGGCAGCAATTGTATGCCATGGCTTAGTTTGGGACATTTGGCTCCGCATTTCTTAATGCTATGTTCATGTTTATCAAGAATAAAGTATGGTTAATGAGGTTTCATTCGTTCGATTATTTATTCAATTTGCTTTAAGTTTATTTACTTTTTTAAATTAGTATTATATTTAAAGCGTTATTGGTTTATGTGAGCGATCTATATTCGGTTTTATATCAGTTAAAAGATAAACTGAAACAGAGAAAAATAATATTCCAGGTTTCAATGAATTAATGTGTAATTATTTACAATTGTATTCTTATGCATTAATATTACAGAAAAATCTCTCATTGATGCCTCTATCGTTGGAAAATTATTTGCTTCAACTAAACATCAAACTTTTACGAAAAGATCCGCAGTTTAAAACTAAGTCAGCGGAACAAATAGAAAAAGATTGTCCGTCTAAATCCGAAGATATTGGAGGTTAATTGTACTTAAATTGAGTTCGAGGTTTCACTTATAATTTTAATGCGTTGTTTTAGTGTCTATAAGCAGATCTACAGAAACGCAGAAAGCATTTCCGAACAATAAACGCAAAAGAAATAATGAACATATTGGAGGTAAATTCGTGTTTTATTTATTTTTAACATTTATTCATCTTTCTGTTCTTCTGAATCAAAAGGTAAAGCCGAAGCGCAACTGAATTCGCAAAAGAAAAATAAACGAAAAAGAAATAAGTGGCACAATAAAAACAATTCTCAAAATTTTAAAATACATCAAACAAATTCAAATTTTAATTCCTAGCGTTAATAAAATAATTCGATTCAATTAGTAGTAATTTATTTAAATAAAAATTGTATACATTAATAATACCATACCGTATAACGTAGTGATCATTTTATTGGCACATAAAAAACATTTTAAAAATAAAAAACAATTACTTGTAATCGATATGTCAATTATTGCAATTAATCAATGGTCCATAAGAGTTAATTTTAATACATTAAACTAATCAACATAACAAACTGACACTTTATTTTTATTGATTTCATGGCTAATCTTTGCGATATAATTGATAACAAGATTCGATAAACTGAGCTAATCTAATATCTCTATCGCTAATACCATTAACATCGTGAGATGATAGCGTTATCTTAACTTTATTATATACATTGAACCATTCCGGGTGATGATCCATCTTTTCGGCTTTAAGCGCTATGCGACTCATAAAACCGAATGCTTCGTTAAAATCTTTGAATTGAAATTCTTTCGTTATAGCATCGCGACCCGAATCGTCGATCGACCAATTGTTTTCCACTAAAAGGGGGTTTAGTTTGGTCTGTCGATCTTCATCCGATAATTTTGCGCCTCTTTTAGCTGCCATTGTTTTGTCGCCGCTCTTTGTCGCGAAATGTGAATATTGAACAAATGATTTCAATCGATAGGAATGTATAGAAGTTTTAAACGTATTCGTTAGAAGCGAACGCAAATGCATATGAGATCCGCAATATTCAATTAATTAAAAACGATTCTTCGATTCAAGGCTGCAAAACGGATTAAAGCGATGACAGAAATATTTTTATAAATATTAAGAGCTTGTAATAATAGCCCCAAAAATTATGTTTTCTTTCGGGATTAATGATATTTCTGACCGTAAACTTGACCTCGCTTTCAAATATGTTCAGTAAATGTTTCAGATAAAAATTGGGGAAATATTAAACTCGTATTGATATCTCTACACCAGTTGTTTACTGTCGAAATATTTTTACGAAAACATGTTTTGAACTTACAATAAACTTTAAATATTAAATGACCTTCAAGTACGTTGCGATTATATTCACACGTAGTTTGTGTGTAAAAACACACGTGTGTGTGACACACGCCTTCAATCAAATCTGTGTGCGATTGTTTCAAACTTGACGTAAATCAATTTAAATTGTTTGAAAACATTTCGTATTTAATAAATAAATACACCAATACATAGTAATTATTTGATTATGACATCATCGCAATTACGATTAAGTCAAGCATGCGATGACGGAAAGAAATTCGCTGAAATATTTTACGAGAAGTTAGATAAGGGTCGGCACACAATCAATTCGCTATTTCACGAATCGGCAGTACTTCTATGGAATGGTAATGACGTGAAAGGCAAAGCAAATATCGTATCGTTTTACGAATCACTGCCAACCGTTGAAACCCAATTGTTTAGCATTGATGCGCAACCGCTTCCCGATATGGCGTCCAACGAACAAACCACTATCGCTGTCATATGTAATGGCAAAATGAAATTCTCGTCCACTCCCACCAAAAGTTTCACCGAATCGTTTCTGTTAACTGCCGAAAACAATGTATGGAAAGTGGTATCCGATACTTATCGCAATTATTGATTAGAATTTTAATTAAATCATTATTAACTCTGTATAAAACATTTATTTAATTTTGTATATATCATAATTTAACACTTTTTGATAATAAAACAAGTTTTTTACTTTTTAATGTGGTTTTCGAAATGTTTCATTTTATTTGGTTTGTGTTTGCAAGTTTCAGTATCTATTGTTTTATTCAATTTTTAGTTTCAAACGTTAAAAGAGACAGATGATGGCGCGTATGCCTTTAATCTAAGGAGCTGTAACAGACTCATCCATGACAATCGGAAAACGCATCGAATTTGTTGCAAGTTTTCGACCAACAATTTAAGCGTTTTTAATGTTATGCGACGTAATTAATGTTTTTAATGTTAAACTCCTATAACTGAAAAACGTGCGTTTTGTGCATTTGTTTTCATTTATAATCAATCCGTTAATAATTGAAGAAAAGTTAAACAAAAATTTATTATAGCTTTCGAGCATTTCGTTTTTATTTTGATAAACTTATTTGAACTTAAATAACCATGGATTCAAATCAGAAGTTAACGGGAGCTCAAAAGGAAGAGTTAATGGATAACGTTAAACAACAAATAGCTGTGGCCAATGCTCAGGAATTATTGCAAGTACTGTGTTGTTCGTATTGCCCTTTATTACCGCAATCATAGCCAATTGCCATTAATTATAATTAACAACATAAGAAATAATCTCATTTATAAGATATTGTATTGTTTTTTTTAATTAGAAAATGACGGAAAAATGTTTTACGAAGTGTATTACAAAACCGGGAACGAGTTTAGATAACTCGGAAACTGTGAGCTTATATTCTTTTCTTTCTTTTATTCATTTCATTTTTCATTCTGCCGGAATTTTTATTAAAATTTTGTTTTATTTTATCATCATTTTTTTATAAAATCAGTTTTATGTTTTCGAGACTGTTTTTGGAAACTTGTTTTAGGGTTGTTTTTTTTTCGTTATCTTTTCTAACGATTGAGTTAACATAAATTTATGATGAAAGATATCTGACAAGTTTCGCTCATTACTTAAATAATTAATTTTTGACGTGAATACTAGTAAATTTTTTCATAAGTACTAACGTCGGCGAAGAATTTGTTGTTTGATTATTTTTTAATCAAAAGTAGAAATAATCGATAAATGAGTTTTTTGATGATAATACTTAAAATGTTTAATTAATTATATTAAAAATTATGAAATTTATGCGATAAAAATTTCATGGAAAATGCATAAAATAATTGCAAGCATTAATTTAATCTCTATTTTCTTTTTTGGTTTATGCTATTTAAAGAAATTTCGTAAATTATATTTTACCGCAGATATTTCAGACATCGCTACAATTACTGTGAATGAAAAAACTATGTGCGAAATTATTTAAGCAATTATAAGAATGTACACAATACTAAAATGTTAAATATGTTTACTGCTTTACATGAACCAGTATTTCATCACATTTTGCTATAATGATAAATTGCTATAAGCTATGTCGATAATAATAATAATCGGCTATTGTCAATTTTTAGCCCAAATTTTTCAGGACAAAACTTTGAAATTATTTTGTTTCAAGTTTTATCTCTGCTTACAATTTTTAATAATCCAATTAAAACAGGTTTTTTTGTGTCTCCTAATTATGAGCTTAATATATCAGTTTTTTAGATTCTAATATATCGTAACGATTTTATAGATAAAGATGTTGACCAGATAATACCAAATCTCAACTTTTTCCTTAAAGCTAAATAATTTTGTTTTTAAGCTGAACTAATGAACATGTTTTATTGATATTTTCATTTCTACTCAGTTGTAAATACGATTAATCTATTATTTTTTCCAGAAATGTATCAATTTATGCGTTGATAGATTCATAGACTCTTGGAATGCTGTGACGCGATCTTATGGTAAGCGAATTCAACGCGAAAGGACACACATGTAACAATTGCAAGCTATTAGGACAACAATTAAGCAATAATATTGTTCATTATTCTGATCATTAGACACAATTAGCCTAATTAACACATATTTATATAAAGTTTATATTTAAATTTAGCGCACGATCTGTAAAACTAAAAACAAAACATTTAAGAATTAAAATAATTAAGAAATAAAAATTTTTAATTAATTTATTTTGATATTATTTGTTACTTTGAAAATAGTTTTTCACAATTTTGCAAGTTTTTCAAAAAAAATGTAAAGAATGAATTGTTAAAAATAAAATTCAAAATGAGATAAAATGATGAGCCGCTGATATATAATTATTAACATTACTTAAATGTAACGTTTCATTAAAAACTAATATTAATATTAAATATGGCAATAATAATAATAATAATAATAATTAATAATAATTTGAATAAAGAAATATTGAAATCTCTCTTAATATATAAAACATAACATTTTATCACTAAAAGTGCTCCCATATATGTCCATATAGGTATGATATTTATATAATTAAAAAATAATTACATAAGTTTTTATTTGCAATCGCGTGTACTGTAGTCTAAATTAAAAAAATTGATCGATTCGATTAAATAAGAATATATTATAATTTGTATTTTTTGTATAATAATACTGCATTAGACCACATATTTAATACAATATTAAAGATTTTACACAACTTTTCGATTCACATATAAGTTTTAGAGAAACTTTTGAAAAATATTTCTAAAAAAATGTTTTTCGCAAACCACACATTTGAAGGCATATTTCTCAAAAAAAAATATTTAAATTTCGAAGTGATAACGGAATGCATTTTGACGATAATACAAATCACATAAACCCTGTTCATATAAATGGTCCCAAAATATGAATATAATGATAATATCGGCCAAACTTGTAAAAAATAATGCAATTTAATTACAAGAGCACCAGTAAAGTGTGCGAAACTGTTACACAGTAGTTGTTAATTTGCGGAGTCTGTCGATCTCTATATGAAGTGTCGCCAATTTCTTTTCTTTTTTTTCATAAATTACAATATAATTATGTTAATTATGGTAATCGAATTTTTTTATCTCTAATAAATACTTACTCTCTTCTGCCACATCATTGATGAGATCCTTTATAACTTTAGAGAACGATTGTTTTTGCGTTTCAACTAACTCTTTAAGTTCGCTGACCTAATTTAAAATGAAGAAAAAAAGTATGTTTAACTAATTATGTTACTCTAATTAATTGATCGACTGTAATGACATCAATTTGACGTTGTATTAGCCCAACACAATAATTGTACAGTACTGTACCACTAATTTAATAATGTGTGTGTATGTGTGCGCACAAACATTTTGTTTACCTGTTTGACTAATTCATCAAAATCTTTGCGCGGAACCATACTCTCTTTCATAGCACTAATTTCTTTGTGCAAATCAGGTAATTCTTTTTTCTCGACCACTGAATCTTCTTCTTTAGTTGTTTTAATCGCGGCTGTACTGTTGTTGGTATTTGTGGCTGGAATATTGGCCGCATTTATCACCACATTAGACGTTTTTGAAGTTAAACTGGTAGAAAAAACTACACTCGACGCCGCAATCGATGACTGATTGCCTGCAGTTGTGATCGTAGTATTGCTAACAGCGGTACCGGTAGATGAAGTAATGTTAACCGTAGGCTTCGTTAACTTAAGAGGTTTAAGTAAATGAATTGGTGTGGACGCGTCACTGCTATCATCCAATGACGTCTGATGATTGAACTTATTTCCAAAATCACCAGAAAATCTATTTGGGGATGTTTTTGTTGGCGAAGATAATGGCGCTTTAGCGATGTCTTTTGGCGACTCGTCGGGCGTTTCTTTTCGCTTTTCCTGCGCTTTCCTTAGCTCTAACATCCACGGCGGAAGTTTTTCTGACTTTTCGGGTTGAGTTGGTTTGATTTGTTCTGCAGAAGTAGAATTGCTTATATTAACATCACTCTTATCATTCTTAATGATAGATATGTCGCCATTTTCTTTATTATCATTTAGCGACTCTTTAGGAATAAATATAGTAGAGGGGGGTCTACGAGAAGACGGACCTTTGGGTCGTTGAGCGGTTAAATGCGTCAATTTATTGCCAGACGTGTCGATTGGATTGAATTGATTCGATTCGTTCGTATTCGCAGACGTATTCGTTACCACAGTCGACGCGTTCGTCTGCGTCTTCGATGGTTCGTTATCTTTATCTAATTTGTTCCCATTCTCTTGTGGCACAACATCTGGTTTAATACTAGAAGTACTATTGGGAGGTAAGACATCTGATTTTGGCTTTTGCGGATGCGTTGTTGGCTTTTTTCCGTGTATAAGCGGCGCTGCGTTACTCGAACCAGCATTTAATAAAACACTAGATTTTGGCAACTCGTCCATTGTTTTATTTGAACTTTTGGTTATATCCGGCTTTGACGGAGTAATTTTAAATTGATTCGCCATTATAGGCGGAGGTTTTTCCGTCGGACGTTCCGGTTTCTTAACTCGCGATACAACCGCCGTTTCTTCCGGCAAAGACTTGATTAATTCAACAAAATTATCGGGAAATACTCCAATGCGACCATTAAGCTCTCCCTTCCACCAGCCGTGGTCTTCAATCTCTTTAGTGATTATATTAATAACATCGCCCTCTTTAATAGTTAATTCGTCATCGTTTTGTGCTTCATACGAGAATAACACTTTTGCCTGTTCTCGAATCGGTTTGGGCGGCAGTTTCGGTGCTAAATCCGCGTCACTGGCAGGTGTTGGTGGCGGAGGTTTCTTTGGGAGACTCACTTTATTCCTATCTATTGGACTATTTTCCACTGGAGATAACTTCGGTTTTCCGCTCGCAAATATATCCCCGAAACCGACACCTTTTATAGGCTTTGGCTTCTTTTCGGTGTCCACGCCGTCCTCTTTCGGTATCGTTTGCTTAATGCCGTCAACATTGTCACCACTAATATTGTCGTCACTCGAAGATAACTCAGTTTTGTTGGTTTGGGGCGAATCACTAGCGGAAAGTTCGACAACAAAATTGGATGGAAACACACCAACTGCTCCCTTAATCCTTCCCCTCCACCAGCCCTCCTCCACTTCGTCTAATACTTCTATTGTTTCGTCCACTTCTAATTTTAATTCGTCCTCATTTTGTGGTGTATATGAATAAACAACTTTAGCTCTTCGGCTCTTCATATCTCGATAATCGATAAATGGTATGTTAATTCGTTTTTATTTTGGCGATTCAATATCTCTTGTGTAAACCGATACTAATAGTCAGCTAACGATAAACACATTTAAATGTCGGCGTATATTAATCATCAACAAAAAAACAATGCGTAATCGTCACCACTAATATTAAAAAGAATGCATTAACGATAACCGTTGATATGGTATTTGTGATTGCGTTGAGTTTTCACTACAAACTGAGAAAAATATAGAAAATATTTTCATATTTGTTTGAATGACAGCAACGAAAATATCGCAACGCAAGCATTGATAACATTGAATATCATATATATTTATAGATATAATGTAATACTAATACTAATACTAATAAATATAGAAATACTGGTACTCTATGTTATAGTAAACTCGGTTTTAATGCATTATTAGTCTCATGAACACTACTGACGACGATATTGAGGCCAAACTCTATTCCAAAACCACTATTTCTCGAGTTATTGGCTGGCATTTAAAACGAAAACCAAAAACCAAAACAAATCAAACAAAAATAATGAATAATAGGAATAACAGTGAAACGCATATCGTATTGCGTTTGGGATTGCAATGAACGCTCAAATGGGACTCGTAATGAAAACTCAATGCCAATAATAATAACAATCGTTTAATAATAAAAGCGTTTAACGCATTCATTAGAACGCATACTTAATCGTTTATACAGTATTATTATTATTAGTATGAATAGCACTACATCTGTACTCACTTTATAAACTGATTGCCGATAATTACAACGTTTTTTAGACTTATAAGGTTACCAGATATTAAAACACAAAAATATTCAACACTAAACCAAAAACACGAATAATTAGTATAAATATGCTAAAATATATGGTAGAAAAGAGTAAAATAGATTTGATTAAAATTCGATTATCATATTTGGAATGTATATTTGATGTTAAATTCAACACATTTATTCGATGGTATAACGAAACATAGCAATATTACTGTAGCAGTACGAGCATAACACAACACTGTGGTACCACTAATGCTAAACGTATAGCATTCAATACAGTATAGCAGTGAACTGGGAAATCGGGTCTCACTCGTCAGCAATACACTAATACGTGTTGCATAGCATATGGGCGTACGTTTAATGAGCGCATCGTCAAATCCATTCCATACAACAACTAATGCCATTCAGCGCTATAATGCTATAATGCTATTCTGCACTGGTATTGTGTGTGGTTTTTTCAATACTTTTTCGGCTATTCGTACGTAACGTTGTTTTCATTTTTTTTATTTTTCGTTGCTGCGAGTGTGGAGTAAATGACAGCACTGCATGAAGTACTGTATAATCAGTTGATCCAATCTAATATGAGTTAATATCTATTTGATTGCGTTTCAATATTACTTAATGGCATTAAATCATGTGTTTTGTAATGAAAACGTCTTTATATTCAATTCTTACATAACGAGATACCTATTTATAGTAATTAGAAGTTTTTTTTAATTTTATTATTTATTTTTTTCTAACTCGTAAGCGTAATATTATTTAACTTGTTTTCTATGCGCTGGAAACGGGTTTCAGTGAGATAATTGTTAATTTGCTTCTCGCGATAATTTTCTCGAATCAATAGACCGATAAAACCATAACACAGGAAAATTTTTACTATTTTTTTAAAAAGATTGTTTGTTATTCATTTTTATAATGTTCGCGAATAAAAATCATTTAAACGGATCGAGAAAACTAAATAATAAGTAATAGTGTTTACGGTAAATATTTTGTGGCAATGAATTTATGATCCAAATAAGTTATAAAAATAATAAATCTGTTCACAATGTAACAAAAACTAAAAACTATTTTTAGCTCACTTTGCGAAAATAATAAGAACGTCCGCCTGTATGTATATATATGTCTGTTCTTCTGTATGTGTTTCTGTTTGTCTGTACGAATTAGTATATAAATTTAAATCGTTTTAGTTTAATCCATATGCACAGCGAGCAAACATAACTGCCTAATTTTAAAATTGATCTCCAACTGAAGATGCTTTTTTGTTACTTACAAAGCGTGTGATTTATCGAACACTATTCTAAACTTGAAAGATACGGAACAATCGTTCAAACTAACTGTTAATACAGATATTAAAAATGATCGATTTTATAAAGCAAATGTGCTTTTCTGGTTTGCGTCCACATGTCACTCACTGATAATCATTTTTCAGTTAAATTTATTTTTTTCTTGTTCGCAACTTTTTTGTTGCTAAATGAGGCGAGAATTTATCGATGTTGACTGTACGCGGCGAACGAGCTTGAGATATCTGATTTTTTTATATATCTATGCAACTCTTCCAGTTGAGTATACCGTAGAATGCTTTTAAATTACAAGTTGAAAATACCGTACAATTGCTAAAAAATTGAAATTCCATGTTTTATTCCAAAATAATCGTTACAAGTTTGAACAAAAAAAATTCAGTTTTAAATAAATGTTTTGTTTTAGCTTAGAAGCTTTTAAACTTTTCGAAATGTTTAGAAGCTTATTGGTTGATACAGTACACGGAAAAATATTAAAATATGTTGGTGTTTGGTTCAATGTGCCACTAAAAATCAAAAAATAAATGAATGGTTTTTCTTTTTTCATATTTTCTTGAGGGATTCAGACCACAACAAGTGCCGTCTCATGTGCGTCGCTGTTGTTTACAATTATAAATTTTCTATATCGTAGTTCTATGAGCAATCTATTCAATTGGTTTCGATTTCCATATTGAATAAAACATTTTGCCTATTTTTAGCTGTCAGTCATTAATACCGCATTATTTACATATCATATGTTAAATTATTATTTATTACTTTTATTATTCATTACTTATTCGGATGAGATTAAAATTGAAACTTAAATTTAGCTCTTCTTTCGCCAAATCATGTAAATTATGCTTTTAGCGAACCTGAATGGTTAAAACATATTTTTAGCGAAACACATGTTTGGCAAAAAACATTTAAATTAATCACAATTAAATCCATTGCGAATTCACTATTTTCTAATTTAAAATTCTAACGAATTCGTAAGCAGTATTGTGTTTTCTATTTTTTGCGTCTCAGCGGTGCATAATTTGAACGGACGCTATTCAGCATGAGCTTTAGTGACACACCAATGATATTTGCGAATACTATTGTAATTGAAACAAGAAAATTAATGCTTGCTCTATAAACACAGAATACTAGTTATGGAAATGTTTTTTTTCTGTATCATTCAGGCAAAAAAAAAACAGTTACAATGTTATGATTTGGGGGAATAGTTTTCTTTTGTTTTAATATTGCTTTATATTCAATAAATTAGTTATTTTTGTTCGTAATTTAAAATGGTTATGCCTTTTAATCGGGACTTTAAGTCTTAGTTCACGAAATGTATTAATTTACTTAAAATATTACAATATTTTGATTAAACTGATTTCTAAATATATTTTTAGCATTGATATATCATTTAGAAATTACATCCTTTCAGTTCAATCGAGGAAAGAATAAAAAAGCAAAATTTCTTAATTTAATGCTTGAATAGTCATAATACGGTAAAACGAGTTACGAAGTAATAAAATCATATTTATAAGTTCATTAAAAATCGAAATAAAATTAGGATAATATTTTGATTTAATTATTTACGGATATAAAAAGTTAATTATCATAAATATTTTATTTAATAATTTAGAATAATAAATTAAACCCATGTAATGCTTTAATAATTTAATAATAGAGTTACAATGAATTGAAATTAAGAGCTGATTTTAAGTCATTAATGAAAAACAGTCAAATTATATTTTTCTTGCGATGTATTTTAATTTTTTAGTGCTTTACAGAATTATTCCTGCATTCTTTGTGCGAATTAAATATTATACCACCGATAATCACAGATACGATTCGATTGGGAAACTAGATATATATAATATGGCAAAGTTCGCCAAAGCTTGAACATAGTAGAGTATTTTTAGGAGTGCCTAAAAAAGTCAAGGTTTATTGTTGGCAAACCATAAAACAAAAATGAGTTCATTATTCCTAAATTTGCTATTTTCGGTTTTTTCCCTGAGGATGTATTGTTACAAATATGACTCAGTACTATTCTATTATTTAATTCTCACGCTTTATTATAAAATGATATTTTTTCATGTAAGAAATGCGCGATAAACGGATTGAGAAAATATGCATAAAATTTACACAATAAAAAAAACTCTACACATAAAGACAAATTTATTTACGATTGTCGGTGGAGATAAATAAATGATCTCTTCTTTTGTGAACGAGTCAATAGGTGTGCTTGTGTTTGGGGTTTTAAATAATTTTGAAGTTTAGCTAATGGCAAATACTTATGAATGTAAGCGTATGTGTGCCTCTAATTATTAAAGAGGACGACTTACGACTTATTTATGGTGACTTCACTCTGTTGTGACGCAACATAGCTCTAACTTCTTTTCAGAAAAAGTTTAGATAACTACGTAATTTCTATTATTATTATCATTATAATCATTTAATGCTCCATATTCTAGATTCTCTTTTATTACGTTACACACAACCTCTGCCCTTATTTTTTAAATAAGTATAAGTTGATAAATGATTGTGTCTCTAATCTCGTAACGGAATTAAGTTTAAATTACTTATTCCATTATTTAATCGCACACAAAAAAAACTTATTTTTCTCACATTTATTTATTTTTTTTTATTAAATACATTAAATTAGGCTTATTGTGAACAGAACTGGTATTATATGCGCCTAATTGGCGCAAAGTTTGCATAAAGTTAAACGATAGTTATCTGGCAAAATGTGTTATAAAAAATCATAATATTGTTTATTGTCTAACGTGAACTTTATTTGTGGTGAAATTAAACTTTTAAAAGTGTTTTGTTATTTTTTGTTTACATACCTCATACTGCACTATTAAATTTAAGTTCATTAGATTTTTTTTGTTGTTGGGGCGCAACAAAAGTTGTGAACAACAAAAATAAAATGCAATTAATGGTACCGTATTCATCCTAATAGCCTAATAATTTTTGGTTATACTTCTTAACTTCTTCGAGAACTTGCGTTTTTAAATTAACGTTTAGCGATGTCTTAATTGTGTCCTTAATTGACTCATTTGTCGATAATACATCTGACAACTTAGTTTCTAACGTTTTAATACTCTTGTAAATGTCGTTATTTTCGAGTTTCATCTTAACTGTATTCAAATTCGACTTTAATTCATCGTTACTTTTGGTTAACTCCAAAAGTTTTTTGCTCAGTTCCTCCTTTTCTTTTTCATGATTTTCTAACTTCTCCTCGATTTGAGCTTTAAGTTTCGGCACATCCGAATAGGTTTCAATATCCGCTTCCAGAGTTTTGATCTTATTTTTTAGCGCATCCATTTCGGAATGAATTTTATTCTCGAGCTGCTCTATTTTATTAAGATCGAGCTCCAATTTTCGTCTCTCGTCATTCAACGTTTCCATAGCAGTTTTTCCGCTATTCCCTCGACTTTGTCCTTCACCGCCATTGCCCTTAATTAATTCGATGTGCGACAGACAACGCGATAACTTTCCCGTTAATTCATTTATTTCTGAGCCTAAATTCTCAATTTTTCTAACCTCTTGACTCTTATTGTGTTCGAATTCTGTGAGAAAACTATCGATAGTTTGCTCTTTGTTTTTAAGTTGCTTATATTTTTCCGTTGCGTCCACGTCTTCGTATGCATTCAATTCGGTTCTTAAATCATGTATTTGCTCATTAATTTGGGCGATTCTATTATCCATATTAGCGATTTCGTTATTATCCCGTTTTACTTGAGCCAAAAGTTTTCCCCGTTCATCGCCATTATTGCTTGATTCGGACAATAAATCATTTCGCTGTTTCTCCAGATCATTAAGCTTACCGACCGCCTGAAGGATTTCGCGCTTTAATAACGAATCACTGTCTTCAGCATTAATTTCAAGTTGAGTCCGCCTTTCCTTCCACTTATTGATTTCAAGCTCTATTTGTTTGCACTGTTGGCTTAACTGCTGATTCAGTTTGGCTAACGTTTCGTAATTATCGCTATCTTCTGGAGTGAACTGAAGCTTTATATTATTCCAGTTATTCTGAATTTGTTGCAATTCGTTCTCGTAATTGCGAATTATGTCTTCTTGATGCCTCTTTTGCTCATAACTAGCTTCTAGTTTTATAGTCAATTCTTTGTTCTCTATCATTATGGCTTCATTGTCCTCTTTGATCTCATTATCTTCTTCGCCAATACGTAGTCTATCGTTATATTCGTTATAAATCGATAGTTCTTGAGTCATCACTGAAAGCTCTTTAGCTAATGATTCCGCTTTTCGCTGATATATACCACTTCGAGATTCTTCTTTAGCCATTGTATCGCACTCTTTGCTAAGAATAGCCATTTCAGCACTTAATTCATTCATTTTGGATCTCAACAAACTTAGAAAGTAACTCTTGTCCTGAACCTGTCGTCTCACTCCTGACTTTCCTCTAGAAGTTCGTGGCGCTATTAAACCGGTTGATGTTAAAGGTCGCGATCCAGTCATCGGACGTGAGGTTAATGGTCGAGAAGAAGAACCTGAACCTGATGTGGCTTCCATTTCTATAATTAATGCGTTACACTTAAGTTTCTAAAGTTTTTCGTTAATGTTTTTTGTATTCCTATTCTTTGTTGTCATAGCAATCATCGATTATGCCTCGCAAATGGATTCGCTTTAACCCTCGAAACAGCAAGAGTCGGTTTTGTATGAGAGCAACATTAAGCGTATCGAGAAAACTGAAACTCAAATTAACAATCTCAACATCCGTTCATTTATCTTTTTTTCTGCTCACACCTAAACGGAAGCGGCGAGGAAGTAGGCTTTAATAATTGCAAAATAACCATCAATAATTCATATTTCTATTTATTTAGAGTCCTCTTTTACATCCAATGCATTATAGAGCTTTCTTTTCTAGAGGTTTTATTAAAATTTTTATCTGTAATGTTTTTTTCTCTGGAGTTATTAAATATTTTCCAATTTATAAATATTCGTGTAATATTTTCCTAGAAATTGAATATTGAAAACTAGTGTAAAAATATGTTTGATTTTTAAATCTATTAAACATATTACGCGTCTGCGAACGCTCTCAATGTCATAAATAGATACATAGCTTGGTTGCAATTAAATTGAATTAATCTCTGTTGGAAGTGATCTCATTTTCAAACAGCATTCGCTTTATCAAGTGATTAATTTCTGATGATCTCATTTGCTATGTCAAAAAAATTTCCACGAATTTCGTAAACGAAGAGTTTAACTATTTAGTGACAGACTGCTACACTTTCTATTATCTAAGTAAGTTGAATAGTATGCTATTAAAGATTTCGCAGCTTTAGATTTCACAGCTTAACAATACGGATACAATTAATTATAAGCAATAATAAAGACTACACTTTACAAGGTTTTAATAAATGTATAACTTAAATTTAATATATAATTACGATGAGATTTATCTTATTTTCGGTATATATATTCATAATTAACCAATTTTGTGTGAGTTTAAATAAAAAATTAATAAAGCATTGAATTGTGTTTTATATATAATAAGCTTAACTATAAGCACAACTTCTATTGCTTTTCATAAGTTTCAAGGATTAAAAATAATTTTATAGAATAGAAACTCTACACTTACGTCATTAGCTTAATATATTTCATTAAAATTACGGTACTGTCAATTGCAATGGCAGACAATAGGCTTCAAACTTCATTCAAACATCATTCAAACTAATGATACAAAAGGCTTAATTAAATTGAATAATATTTTTAGTATAGTGTGCTTAAATTAAAGTTCACTGATTAATTTATAAGTAAATTAGTTTACTCATATAAAATAAAAGAAAAAATTTGACCGATTTAGTGATTTTTAACAGAATTTATTGCTGAAAATTAAATAAATTGAGGTGACAGACAACCAATAATTTTCATTTCCAACAGTTTTTAATATATTACAAAATTAAGATAAAAAATTACTTTAAGCAACAATTGTTTTTATTTAAAAATTAAGATACACACTATTTAATAGTTGAAAACAAAAATGGGTTCATTAATCTTATAAAAGTTATTTTTGTATAACAAACGTATTGGAATTTTCGCAAACATTATCAATGGTCGCTGCGTCTATAACTATAGGTTGCGGTCCTGTCTCTACAATAAAGAATTGTGGCGCTTCTACAGACACTTCTTTGGATAGAGTTCTTAATTTCTGCCAACAATACCAAAATATCGCTAAAATAATGATAACAGGCAAAGATGCCAACACAAAAAGCCACGTTATATTATTAGTGTGAAGTCTGCATATTTTGCCCTCTTCTCCCAAGTGATAGGTGTGCCGACAAATGCAGTTATAAGATTCGCAAACACGATTTCGGTCCCAGTGTGGACAATCGGAATTCGAATGGCATTTGAAATGTACACATTCACTGTCGTTGTTTAATCGAAAATTAGCGTCACATCGGCACACATTATCGACACAAATCCCAAATACTAATGGATCACAGTCGTAATCGTCGTCGCAAGTAATTTTTAAGTCAGATTCAGCTGCAAATGATTGAGCGCAGAACTTCAAAACAAATATACAAAACAATAAATAAATTACATCGTAAAACATTGTAAATTACTGGAGATTTTGTTAGACCATTATATTTAAGTTATTGTAAAAAGGTATAGTTTTTTTAATTGACAGTTAATGTTTGTTTTTTTATCTTCTTAAGCAACTTTGCAATTTAAAAGACGTCAAAAAATATTTAAGATAAAAATTAATCCTTAGTTTGTTGTACAATCCTGGTTGTTATAGCTTACAAATATAAACATTGAGAAATAATTATACTGGTATATGAAATAATCTTTTAATCGCATTAACATTTTAACAAAATTCTCGTGATTTTATAAAATTATGGTAATACGCTATCATTTTTAACTAATCAATTAATAATTAGTCATAAATAGTTTATATATAAGATAGTAATTGGTGTACAAAATATATAATTTCTATATTATAATTGAAAGTGCAAAATCAATGATTAAGCGAGTTGCTCGACCGCTAATCTCTTCTCATTGAGAAATTCAATTTCGGCTTGAAATGCATTAACAAAACCGTTAGTTACCGAAAATTTTTCAATTAAACCGTCAGCTTTTTTAATAATTTCGATTAAATTTACTGCTAAATCTTTTTTCTGAACTCGATCCACGGTTTCATCTACAACTTCCCACTGCAGGCTAATAAGTTTAATGAGTTCAGTTAACACTTCAACACTGTTCTCCCCAAATATTGCTGAAGTAATTTCAACACTTTGCTCGCAATATATCACAGCTCTATCGAAATGGCCCATTAATGCGTAACATTGGCACAAATTATCTTTAATCTTACACATACTTTGGTGATGACGGTAAAGATTTTCCGATAGTAAACGATCAGCTTTGTGCAGATGAATCAAAGCGTCGGAATAGTTTTCGCTTTCTAAATATTGCAATCCTTTCTCCGCATAATTGTTGCCCTCATTCACTCCACTAATCGCTTTATTAACATCTAAATCATTATTGTTGCAACTTAAACATTCGCTCGAGTGATCGCTATTGCATATAACAGCTCCACCGCATTGCGGGCATAATAAAGCTGTCGTTAAATTTTCTTTTTTATTTAAACAAACAAAACACTTGCATTCAAAATAATACTGTTCGCTGAGTTTCCGTTGGCGATCAGACCTACTCATGCCTTGAAAGTTAGGACCGTAACAGTAATTAACTTCTTCTCCTTCTTTAATAGTTTTCGAAACTCTTACGATTAATTTTGAGCCATAATAAAACGTAATAACGTTTGGATCGCAGCTATGATTTAATAGCGCAGCGGTTGGATAGAGTGCTGTACCGATTATCTGCTCTTTCGCATCCAATCCGAATTTGTTTAATTCGTCGGAAAAATTTTGCTTCAATACGCTTATCAGATTTGTGGATAACTGTTGAATGTGTTTTAAAATAAGTGATCCTAAATTGATGTAATCATCATCACCTGATTTAAAATTAATAATAGATTTTTGTTGAAGAGCGTGAAGTATGAATAATGCGCTCAGTGTGTAGCTTATCATCGAATCAAAATTATGATCGTTTTGATGATCAAGTAATGAAAGAACCGAATTATAATCATTTGAATATACTTTATTCGTTTGCTTTTTATTGTTTGCATCTTTTTCTATATCTGTTGACAGTTTCAGCGCATTGTCTAAACCAGTTTTAAATAAAACTCTGAGCACAATATACGCGATACCCATTTCTTTCTGCAAATTCAAAACACGATTGCATTCTAAGCTATGATACATAGACCACGCATTTTCTCTGCAATTCTCGCTACAAAACCTTACTTCACTGCAATGAAAACATGGAACAAATCTTCCATTCAAAGCCAGTAAACAGTTTTGACAGTAATCGTCAAAATTATTGGAATTAAGAATAGCGGCGAACGGTTCCTCAACCATAACAATATCACCAAAATTAATATCTCGAACAGCGATGATATGTCTACCTTTCTGTTCGCTATAACATTGTTTAATATCGTCTGAAGCTTTAGTAGTCATTGTTTTATAAGGCTGTTCATTATTTTCGTCAGACATTTGTGTTGTATTACTTTTGTTTGATTCGATGTCTATATATAACTGTTTGAGTTGATTTTTGATCTCATATCGATTATTATCCAAAATTTCAATGAAATCATTTAACACGGTTTTTGCGTTTTCGGTCAAACCAAGCGCTAACAAACATTCGCACTTTCGTACGATTAACTTATGCCTCAAATCGTTAGGATAACCGTAGTTAAGCGCGTCATCGATGTCCAACAAACAGCTATGATAACGTCCCGTTCGGAACATGGCTGCAGAACGATTGGCGAATGCGAGCGATAACTCTATGCCCTCATCTGTGTCTTCAGACGCGTTCGCACGTTGTTTCCGTGGAAACGGCGCAAAACAAATCGAAGATGAATACCATTTAATACTTTCGTCGTACTGTTTATCCTTAAAACAATTATTACCCTTTTCTCGCAATTGTTTGGCTTTCAATAAACATTTACCGTTTTGATTGTTTTGCGCAATAATTTGGTCAAATAACTGTTTGATTGTGTTTGTTATCAATTCATTACGAATGGCATAATCGATGCGAGATTTATTTGTGTGAAGACAATCAAACTCGCGTTTAAATTGGTTTATGTTCAGTTTTGAAGTGAATTGGTTAACAAACAAACCAAATCGATGCCATCCGTAGTCATTATAATCGCATTGATTGTGAAACATTTTTCTATCAACAAACACGAAAACACGTGTTTCCCACTTATAGTGTAATTGTCAATGGGTTTAAAGAGACGAAACTTGACAACAGAGTACTCTCACAGTCCCTAACAATTTATAACTTTTCCTAAAGTTTAAAAGTTTTTTTTTGAACAAAACTATAGATTTAGTATATTTTAAAACAAATCGTACATTATTTTTTAATTATAATTATGCAAACAAAACGTGAAATTTAATTTCTTATATGTAGCAAATGCTGCGATTTTAAGGCGAAAATTAATTATTTATTTTATGATGTTTGCTGCATTTACTTTTGTTATTTAAGTAAAGTTTTAGTCCTAATAATTAAGCCCAGGATTTTTCTGAAAAAGGTTTTCTTATTTAAAATTTCGGTTAATACAAATATAAGCTTATACAAACAAAAATAAAGCTTTTCGGACATAGTTTATATAAACCGAAAAAGCCGAATATAGGGTTTCCGACCGAAAAAACCGAATAATGAGTTTTCAACCGAAATCAATGAAAGTTAAAAATTTGTTCGTTAAAATAGATAAGTTTCTGTGGTTTCCATAATTTATGGACAAAATTTCGAAAAAAATTGTCTCCAAAATCTGAAAAGTTTAATATTTTTTCCTTGAATTATAAAAATTACCGAAATGTAAACCATTAAAGAAAAAAATGATTAAATTTGCCGGAAAATTTTTTAAAAGTAAATGTTTTAAGAGAAAAATAGACTCAATTTTATTAGTGAAAACATGAAAATGTTTAATGTAGTAATATATAATACATTTCTGAAATAAAATAACTAAATAAATCTCAACCGAAATGTTGATCTATTTTCCACTTTTTTTCAACCGAAAACCGACCGAAAAAAGTGATTTTTCTGACCGAAATATCCTGGGCTTACTAATAATATTGTTCGTTTTTGGATAACTTTATCAATTTCAATATGAAATCAAATCCTCATTGTTTTCCTGATTCGAATAGAATTTTTCCGATCGGATGACTATCACCAAAAAATTCGGTATTAATTTTGATAACATTAGCGATGTTTTTTGTGTACTGTATAGCGTTGTATCCGTTTGAAAATAAATCTAATATTAAACATTCATAAATTAGATAAATTTAATTGCTTGTTTAACTTTTAATTTTGTAGTGATAACAAAAACGGACGGATGGACAGGGATGGATAGGATTGGTATGTTAGTATTCTTTATTTTTGTACAATAAATATGTAATCCAACAAAATTTGACTATGTTTTTAAATGAATTAATAATATGAGCTAAAATAAGCTGCCATTTATATCAAATTAATAAATTACTGTATATATAATTATTGTTTCGATTGAACAGTATTATCATTATTAACTGTTTTTCATATTTGAACGGTAACTTAATTGACTTTGTATTCCATAGATTAAAGTTTTCAAGTCATAATAGTCTTGAATAGGATTAAATAATTCCAATGATTCAGTTAACCAATGCGACCAAACTGGCATTACTTTGGTAACTATGAAAGCACATTTTGAAAGGTGTATTAAAAGTTTTGATCAAAGCTACAGTACAATTGTACGTTGAGTTACAATACGTCATCATAGAATGGGATGTGTTTATACCTGAGAACAGTGCTGTCAAAACATGTTAACAAACTGTACGGTATAAGTGCCTGTAAGCGTAGGTGTTATGAATATGATTAATTAGCAATATTATGGTTATACCAATGCATTACATGTAATCGCATTAATGCATTGTTTTTTGTGGACAACTGTTCAATAATAGTTTGGTTGATTAGTTTCGTTTACATCTAAAATGAATATAAGCATTACTGATATCTGTGAGAACACGAAAATGGGTCGAGAGTTCGCACTTTTAGGCAATTACGAGACATCTCTTGTCTATTATCAGGGAGTCGTTCAACAAATCCATCGTTTACTCCAAACCATTAGTGACCCAATTCGCAAAGAAAGATGGCAACAGGTAATCAATTATATAACCATTTACTATATTACGATCTATTGTTTACGATCAGATTCAGCAACAAATAGCTCAAGAATATGAATACGTAAAAGATATCCAATCAGTTCTTCTCGGGTTTAAAGGCGATCACCACAACACGCGTCCCATTAATTGCAGACAGAACGCTAATTCACCGCTATTTGGTAACTCTATCGATGACACTAATAGTGATGCAGACATGTTTTGGTCATCAAACTCTCCGCGAGACAATGACGTATGGCCGGCACCGATACCCGTCGAACACAAACCTGGTCCTCCAATAAGACCTACGCGTCCGACCAAACGGGAAACTGTTAGCAGCAGTGGACCCAAAGCGGGAAGCGGTAACTCTAGCGCTGGACGCTCTTCTGGTGCCACTAAAGGCATTGGCAGAAGAAGCCAAAGTGAGGGAAAGTCAAACGCGAAATCAATTTCTAATGCGGGCGAAGGAACGCGAAAGAAGAGTGAGAGCAACGCAACTAAAGAGGAACCGACAGAAAGAAAGTTTGATGCCGGGGGTCCTGACAACGAACTCGTTGATATGCTCGAAAGAGATATACTTCAAAAAAATCCAAACACACATTGGGATGATATCGCGGATCTTGACGAAGCGAAGAGACTTTTAGAAGAAGCGGTAGTATTACCGATGTGGATGCCAGACTTTTTCAAGGGTATTCGTCGTCCGTGGAAAGGAGTGCTTATGGTCGGACCTCCGGGTACGGGTAAAACTATGCTCGCAAAAGCTGTGGCCACCGAATGCGGTACCACTTTCTTTAACGTATCGTCGTCCACATTAACATCAAAATATAGAGGAGAATCGGAGAAATTGGTGCGTATATTGTTCGAAATGGCAAGATTTTACGCCCCCAGCACTATATTCATCGATGAAATTGATTCATTGTGTTCGAGGCGTGGCTCTGATACCGAACACGAAGCGAGCAGAAGAGTGAAATCGGAATTATTGATTCAAATGGACGGAATCACTAATAACGACGAGCCAACAAAAGTGGTTATGGTATTGGCGGCCACAAACTTTCCATGGGATATCGACGAAGCGCTAAGAAGACGCTTAGAGAAAAGAATATACATTCCATTGCCAACAGAAGAAGGACGCGAAGCGCTTCTAAGAATTAATTTGAAAGAAGTAGAAAAATCACCGGATTTAGACATTAATGAAATCGCGGCACAACTTGACGGCTACTCAGGCGCTGATATCACGAACGTGTGTCGCGACGCTTGCATGATGGCTATGAGGAGGAAGATTGCGGGACTCACTCCCGAACAGATTAGAAGCTTATCTAAAGATGAACTAGAATTGCCCGTAAGTCCCAGTGATTTTGATGAAGCAATTAGGAAAGTGAACAAATCAGTATCGGTGGAAGATTTGAAAAAATATAATAAATGGATGACGGAATTCGGTTCGATGTGAACGCAAACACTAGTATCAATCGTTTTTTTCTCGTCAATTGTGATTTCACTGATTACATGCCTTATATTTATATTGAATAAAAAACCAACTATGATTTTATTTTTAAATTTGATATATTTTCAACTAAGTTAATAGTTTTTCAATTTTTTATAGTTAGATAAAACATTATTTTAAAACAATATCAATTAAGTGGAAGAGCGATGAGGTATTATTGATGTGATAATTTTTATACAGTACTTTAATATCTCAATTTAGGGCAGTGTTTCGGCTTTAAATTGTAATATTTAATTATTTTAATTGACGTTTTTTTTCAAGATATATCAGTAAACATTCCCAGAAATTATTAAATTGCAAATAAAATCAAACCTAATTCGTTAAAAACTCAATTCGATTTCTTACTAATATTTTTTCTAACACTCCACGCGTATATTAATTTAAAAGCGAACAGTAACTCAAATAAGTGGATCTGACCGGCGACCACAATAAACGCGTACCAAATTAATGCCAACGGATATCCTCTCCAGACTTCCGACACTTTAGACGTGTCTCTATTGTCGATAAACGCCCACAAATCATTGAAATAATAAACGCCCGCATATAGTATTGGACACAACGCCAGCGAAAAAGTCATTATCGCGTAAAACTTCATTAAACTGACATTATTTTGTTTAAGCGACGATAAGCCGGCAAATATGAAGATTAAACTAGACGTCCAAATCCATTCCCATAAATGCGGTTTCGGTATATATAACTCTTCCAATTCGAGTATGAATATGTTAAACCGATCGAGAATATCTTCGGATAGTTTGGCGCACATCATCACAAATAGTAATACATGGAGAAATAAACAGTATTTGAACCGTGATTTATTTAACGCACTGTAAATCAATTCAATCAAAAATAAATATATGATAATATGAATGACAAAACAATCGTTTTACTATAAATACCTAATTTGGTAATGAGACGCTACTTTCTGTCGATGAGCGAAATCACTTCCATCGGTTCCAGCAGCGGTGGCACCACGAGATGACATTATGTTAAGTTACGTTTGAGTACTAATTATTTATTACACGCTTATAATATTCTACAGTATAGTATAACTGTGTTGGTATGGTCTGCTGTTATCGATATAAATATAAATCAATGTAACATTAGATGTACTGTAATGAACCGCAAATTTAGTCTATCATTGGATTAATACTCAGTTTTCATCATTCAAAATATCAACTAACTATGAATAATAGAAATACGAAACTATTTCATTCAATAACAAATACACGTTTACTCCAATACTGTATTTTGTCAAATCTACAGTATATTCCCCTTATGTGTACTAACATTGCTATCAAAACACACTGAAACCGGTTCAATGAGACGGACGGTAATCTAATATTAATTTTAAATTTTTTTTCAGATTTTAAATTCATTGCTTTAATGCACTCTATAACCAAAATATAGTTTAGCAAATCCATGTAATGCACGCATATAAGAATTTACCAAACATTATTAAACTCAAAAAATTAACTTATAATTAGATTTATTAGTTTTAAAAATTTTAGCTCTTATTTGGAATTTTCAAATATTCTCACTTAATTTAATTTTTTAAGCATTAACATTATATCGTGCAAGAAAATTGGTACCTAAATTCTAGAGTGGCGTAACCGACAAAATTGGCTGATTGCGGTTCTGCGGCTCGGTTGGGGTCTTAAAAATTATAATATAAATACCAATATTCTAACAAAATACAATGATGTTGTTAAAAAATAATAAAAACTTTTTTACATTATATTAGCAAATATAAAATAAAGCTAATTTTTAAATAGGAATATTTTAACTTTTTATACGCCAATTTAAGTTATTTGAAAAATTTCCCTTAACTATTGAAGCTTTATTTTATTTTCGATGATATTATTTTTTATTTAAAACATGGTCTTTGTTTGATCTGTTCATCTCAAACATTAGAACTTTTGTTTTTTATAATTAATTGTTGAAATTGAATAATCTTAAATATATTTTATTTGATCCCGAATTTTGAAGATTCAAGTAAAAATTAGCTTTTTACGATTATAGTATTCAAGTAGAAATAATGCAAAAAATGTACTAAAGAGTTGATTTTTATTTAAACTATTGTAAGCTCTAAAATACTTACTTACACTTTTTGGCGGCATTAGAATTGTTATAAGTCTTATTATAGACTAAAATACCAAACTTTGTTTGAAACTTAAGTTTTGCCAAAAAATAAACGATAATTTATTTAACTCGTTTTACAATTACAAAACATAGTAACTTATTCTTAACGATGCATTTTACAACTTTATACGTGTCTATACATAACTTTCAGAAAAAAACAAAAAATTGACATATCAATTTTATTGAATAGTTCAATGGCAAATATTGGTAGAGTAAAGCAAAATATATGCATTCAACATTTGCGCTGTACTGAGTTTAAGTTATTATAGTCTCTTAGACACTAACAAATTCATTAAAAATATTTGAGTTAGGAATAAGAATTAATCGTAAAAAATTTAAGGCCCGAACCCGACCATAGCCCACCACACTAAAGCCAGAATCCGATAAGTTTAATTATAAAGTCAAATCTAACTTAAATCTTTATATATCTATCTTGATTACAATTATATTCCATTTATGCTCATTTGTAAATTATGATTAGTTTTAATGATATTCTACTTTCAAATAAAAAATGAGTTACTGTTTTTGACTATGTCTGTCTGTCCGTGTTAGCAAAACTACTTTTTCGAAGACATGTCTAACAACAGTGTAATAAGCTTAGTCTAATAATTTTTTCAGTGTTCAGTGTTTTCAATAAATAAATAGCTAAGAACAAATGCTTTAGATTTCAAAATTAAAAAGTGAGCTCACTGTGAATGTGTCTTTCTTGTTTTTTTTTCTATTTTTGTTTATTTTAATAACGTATATTTTAATATTTTGACTAAAATCAAAATTTTCGGATTTATATTTTTTGGCATAAAAGATCTGCCCGATACAGTTTTTAAAGTTAAGGAACGCGCAAAACAAAGCCCGACAGAAATCGTTGGGCACTGATGATGCATTATCTATTAGGAATCTCTTTCGATAAACTTTAGTAATTGTGAAATAATTAAAAAATGGTGGAATTGTATTTTTAAAATTAATGAGTTTTTTAATAAAAAATTTTCATCTTAAACAAGTTCCAATTAGATTCATCAAAATTCAAATATTAAGTTGCACTGGTTTTCAATAAAATGCTTTTTTAAATTTTTAACATTACTAAAGTTTAAGTCTTGAACATTTTATTTTAAAAAACTTACTCAAATTATATAGTGAATCTAGTGATGCATAAAAGTTAAAAGTTAAAAAAAATTTCTTAACTTTAAAACACTTTTAAACTCCTAATCTTAACCAGTCGATAACATATTTAACTTTTTAAGTGTTAGCGAAACAAACCATGAATAGTATGAGCAATTGTCTGAAGACTATTTTTTGAAAAACAAAAGCTAGAATTACAAAAAAAGTTATGAAAAAATAAATCTCAAGTTTGCCATCAAAAATAGACAAATATAAATGATGTGTGAAGTTTTAATAAAGCGATTCCTCATTTAAATATGAAGTGAACTTTTTCCACTATTGAATTACAGTAATGTAATGTAATTTTGTAATGTAGATGTGGTTATGCTTTAATTACAATATTTTACTGAAGCTTCAAAATGTTATGGCGTTAATTCATAACTTATATAAAAATTTTAGATTACCCGTACAAACTTAAAAATTTATGCAACAAATAAACATTAAAATTGGACAGTTTTAACGTTTAAATCTATTTTACGAAATCATTTTAATACCAGTTATAGTTTCAAAACTAGTATAAATAATTATAAATTGCGAGACAATTAAAATATTAATTACAATAATATTATGCAATTGTTTATAATAAAATTTCTCTTTTTCTTAACTTTTGAAACATTTACGCGCGTAATAATGGCAGACGAAGATATTTGCAACTTCGATAACGGAGAATACAAAACATTACGACTAGAAGATGGGAAAATATTCCTATTCAAATCCGATAAATACTACGCTTTCGATGTGGGAGATATCAAAAATGCGGAAACCTATTCGATATCCGAAATATTTCCGTACGACGACGAAAATATTGACCAATGCTTCGTTTCCAACGATAAAGTATATTATTTACGCGGCGATAACGCCATTATCTATGAAAAAGGAGTGCCTAAGAAATATGATTGGAATCGATTACAGAAACGAGTGGCGCATTTGATAATACAACGAAACGGAGAAACGACAGCTTTTTTCGTGCCGCCCCAGTCTTCACGACGTGGATGGGGATTATCCACCTCTCGAAGCAATGATCTCAATTTAATAGCATATGGCGGTGGAATGCTCTCAACCGCAAACATCGAAGGCAATCATTTCATTAATTATAATGGATGGCATCTTCCATCCGAGTTTAACGCATATATGGTTAACTCCGACACAAGCATTACGTTTTTCAATAACGACAAGTATTGCACTGTTGAACGATATACGGACGATAAAGAATTTACATGGGAAGACGTGGTCACTCTTTTTGGTTGTTAAAAACATTTGTTTGTAAAATTTAAATAACATACGCTTAAATACGATAAAATCATTATACTTTTTATTTTATCAATCTTTATATAATGATAAATAGTTAACTAGTCATTAATATAATATCACCAAGAATTTACAAAAAAAAACAGAAATTTCGAGCAGTAATGGAAAATTAAGCTGCGAATAGAGATGTAAAATAAACTAAATATTAAAAATATTTATTAAGCTTATGGCGACTTACCATTAACTACTTCTGAGAACCAACAGGTATATTAGTGGTACAATTAACTGTTGAAGTACTTGACGAACCTGTTGGCGTATTATCATCGCAACGCGAAGGTTGAGGACATTTCACTTGAATCAGTCCATTCTTGAGCATCGCTGACCGCAGTATTAATGCTTTGGTACGTCTCTGCCACTCTCTTCCCATATCTAATGCCCTTTCAAATGTGACAGTTCTTTGATCAACATCTTTAGCATATAATATTTTGTTATGCGAATCAATTCTTCCCTATATATTAAAATACGGGTATAACCATATTATGTTTGATAGAGAAAGATAACCATTAAGTATCACTACCTGTATTTGTCCGTCAAGAATGAGTTGCATGAGTTCGTCTTCTAACGCATTCACATTCGTATTGAAAGCTACTGTCATTTTATTCATATCAGCGGATAAATATGGCGAAAAGTATTGGATTAGAGCGCGGTTTCTAATATGCGAATACAAAACGTTAACGTGTTGTGCCAAATACAAGTCCAAAAGTAGATTGTCTTTTAGTTCGTCCAGAATTGATAGACAACTGGCATATTTCGAATCGTGAAACTTCGCGATCGCGTCTCGCAATTGTGGCTCTAATTCGAGAAATAGTTTAAACGCTGCGTTCGTTATAACATTTTTATGCAACTCGTTTCGATCAAAGCTCGCCAATGCGCACAGACTTCCATATATGGCAACATTGTTTGGACTCAACATTTCCCCGTATTCGATGGTGAAGTGATCAAAGTTTGCGGCGAGAAAGTGTTTGGCAGCGTTCTTATACTTCTTACACGCCAAATCAGACAGACCTGCGGCGCAATGAAGTCGAGTGGCGATATTGGTTCCGCTCGAATATTCGGGCGTGCCTTCAGCTTTGGCCACATATGTCAACACATGGGACCAGTTTTGCAAGTAAATGCTTACTTTAATTACATTCATGCACATGTTTAGCACGTGTTTACCACTCGTGCAATAATCGCGTGAACGAGAGTAACATTTCAGTGCATTACTCAGATCACCGCAATCGAGATAATGATCGCCCAAATCGTCGTGTCCGCGACGTATACTCTCTTTAATTGAGTTTGATTTATAGTTCTTCAGATCAGTGTCCAATTTCTCTAACTTGAGCGCAGCTTTTTTGCTCTTACTATCGATCCAACTCAAATCGATTGGTCCGATAATAGTGTCAACGTTAATACCGGTCACAGACATCGTGTCCGACAGTTTCCGGTATATCTGTGTATACATATTCACGTTATATGTGCTCTCTTTCACGTAATTCAATGCCATTCGCAACGCTTCCAATCGTAATGGCATGCAATGATCAGCAATGAACAGTAAACGATTGATTCGCGCCAAACCTATATACGAATTGGCGTACATTTCCAGATCGATGTTAGCGTTTTCCACCAAATAAGATCCCAAATTGTCGTTACCATTGTGCCCATTCTCGCCATTTTCAGCGGTGTCCGCGTCGTCTGGCGGTGCATCCAATTGCATGGGTTCCACGTTATTCGACAGTAATTGTAACGGCAGTGGCATTTCTCGCATCACACAGCAATTATTAGTTACAGATTAATAATTAATAATTAATTAGTTATTATTTTTTATAGTGTTAATGTGTGGCACAAAACAGTCAACAATTACTATTTGTTTTACTATTGGTTCGCAGACTGTAAACATCGCTATCAGTTAGCATAACAAATCATACGTTTTCACACCAAATACGTCACTAAACTATATTTAAAAACGTTTTAAAAAGTACCAACACTTCACGATAAATTACATTCTTATTATTGTTAATAGATTCAACAAAGAAAATATTTCACCTCTTTTTATTTAATAAAAAATTCAATTTATGGTAATAAACGTAAATCAATGGTTTGTACCAATCATTGCATGCTATAAATACGCAAATTTTAGACAAATCATATTAAAAATCATGCAAAATAAACGAATGTACGAATGCTCTGCTTCTGCTATCTGAGCAAAAGTTTTATGGAAAATAAATCAAACTACTGTATCAGTAACCGTAGTTTATTTTATCGTAAAACAATATTTGATTAAATTAAACGATTGTTAATCAAACACTAAATTTAAACATAAAAATACTTAATTGTTTATAGTTTTGTATGTAACTTATAATATTAACGAATATAAGATAACACGCTATAATTGCTTTAAATAATAAAGTTGTAAAACTTCTAAAACTTTACAATCAGTTAAATGAATTGTTTTATTATTTGAAGGCATTATTCTTTTTTCTTCTCATCGCTAAAAGTTTCTTTCTGTTATTGCATTTTAGGTCATAGTGGGCTTAATGACCTTAAAATTGCGAAACTCTTATCTCTCACTCGTTTACTCCGAAAAAAACCTGATTATTGATTCATACGAAGTTTTCTTAATTCATCACATTATGCGATATATAAGTAAGATAACAATTATAAGATTTACAAGTCTCGCAATTAGAGTGACATTTATTACACGAAACGTTAAAACATTTGTCAGTAATACTTATGCCACTTATGACGACATTAAATTAGTTTTAACTATATTTTCATAATACTGCGAATTTTTACGTAATAGTCACTCATTTTCTTGGAAGCTCTCTATTTGTCATTCACTAAAACTAATTAATAATAATAAATGAATGAACGGATGACAATATAAAAGTATAAATCATTATAACAAACAAAAAAATTGTTTAATGACAGTGTGCTTCCACAGGTTTTTCTTAAATATAAATTGCCTATTTATAAGCGCGTATAAATTAAATCAACAAAACAAGTCATTATTATCGGAGTTAATGTAATTTGTGAAAGCTTTTCAAAAATGTTTCGACTCGTATACAAACAATAACCGATGAACGAAAAGCACAATTTAAATGCCACTCGTGAGTCTCTTTCTTAGTTATCGACCGCTTGCTGTCTATATTTCTATTGAATGCATACCAACTAAATAAATTCAAACTAATTAATATAGAAAATTTAATATTGCTTAATAATGGCGTTGGGATAAACTGGCACACACTGTCACACACACGTACAAAGTGATAAGATTTACCCGCAAAACTTCAATGTTTTGCTTAACGAGTTAGAAAAGAGACGATCAATTTTACAGTGAATCTTCTGGCTAACAAGCCTCATAAGTTTATGATAATTTTTTAAAAATTTCATATACCGTACATTTCATTTCATTACACGAATCTAATTATAGTAACAAAACAAAAACGTATCTTCCATTTATAAATTTAAATCTATTAAGTATTTCGAAAACGTTTCGTTACTTGAATAAGAAAACAAGAATAATTTGTTTTTCTTTTCCGATTCAAAAACAGCGCAAAAGTCATTGTTATAAAAAACAGGAAAAAATCGTACATAATCAACTGATTTATTAATACGCTTGAAATTAGTGGTACAGCGAAAACAAGCACACAAACCGAAATGAGTTATGACTCCCCAAATAAATAAGTATGAAAGCATTAAACTGTATATTAATTATTGCTGTTTTCCAAAATCTTTTTTTATGGAGATTAATCCCCGCATTGAATAGGAAGAAAAAAGATTTCGAAAAATTTTTATTCAAGACTTTTCTAAATACCAGAAAAAAACAGTTCATTGTCTTCTTTTTGAACTGTGCGGCACCTTTTTTTTTGTTGTTGTTTTATTGCACAACGATTTTTTTTATTTATTCTGGTTTTTTATATCAATAACCATGTCGTTAATAACGTCTAGTTATTTGTGTCTATATTTAATAAATAACTAATAACTTATCAAAAAAAGAGTAAGAGATAATAACGAAAATTTTTTTTAAATAAAAAATTTAATTTGAAGATTAAGCGATAGATTTTCGTCATTATGAAAATATTGCATTAACTATAGATAACTTTTTTGCGATTTTATATACTTCTAATCATATGTATCTACAAGTTTACTGCCTTACTATTTAAAATGAAGAATAAAAATTCGGGTGTAATTTAAAGTTTTTTTTTGTATTTCTGTTTGATTAATCTATTCATAAAGCAATCGACTTTTATCTCTAAATTTATGATTTTAAAATGAAAAAACATTTATCGTAAGGATTACTTCAAAAAACAGACTGAAGCTTAAGCACTGGCGATAAAAAATTAGCTATAATTAATTAAATTCGTGCATAAAATAAGCAAAAAAGATATCAATAAATTTTTTTTCTAAATGAGTTAACGCAAAAACTTAAATTGCATAAATTTAAGCGATTATTCCATATTTAATGACGAGATTTGTTTCAAAAGTTGTCGAGAAAGCAGTGCCTAATTTTGCTTTGAGAAATTTATATCTATAACACTCCTAATAAATAAAATTAATAATGTTGAATAGTGTAAATTATAAAATTATGCGATAATATTCAAATTTATAAAGTTACTCATTTTTATTTACGATTTTAAGCGTAGTGTTAGTTTTAACAGTAATAAATGAACTGTTATTTTTATAGATTTATAATTTATTATTATTTTATGTTTTGTTTAATAAACTTTAATTAACAGTTGTGTGTTGTTATTTAATCTTTTAATTGAATTATATAAATTCATTGTTCATATTATTTTAATTAAATGAATTTTCAAAATGTGTGACAAATTCTTAAATCTATTTGATATGAATCTGTTGATCGGACTCAAACTGACTATAAACAACTCATTTTTCTTTTGTTTGCAACCTTTATTAACTTATCGATTATTTGGTTGGTTATGTTCCGTTCATACTGAAACAAAATCTGTTCAATATAAATGTACGAATCGATGAGTTCACAAATATTATTGTCAGTAAAACTCGCATTTTCATTCGTATACTGTTTTATCCATACTTTTTTCAAGCGAATACATTTAGCCTATGATATCAATGGGCTTAGTCTTTTAGTGGTAATATTAATATTGTGAAGATTAGGCATATGGTGTCAGATATCGTTAAAATCTCATCGCTAATACCTCTATAACACAATAAAAATCATACAATCAGTCTAAACAAATTTTAAATATTAAAGTTTTTTGCAATTTTCTGATAGTTTTAGTATGTAATCACAAATATTGCTTATATTCTGTTCATCATATTCGTCATTGTTTTCGGAACATTGCAGGTATAAATTTAAATTTTCCAGATTTTCAAGTTTGGTGTACATTCAAGAACTTTGCGCCCAAATTTATTCGCATCACTAACATTCAAATTGAGTGAATTGATTTTAGTTTCATATTTTTTAGATAATATCCGAATTTTATCAATATTTTCAGACTTGACTCTGATTTTAGGAATTGTTTCAAGTTTAGGCAAAATTCAAAATTCTCAATTCGATAATATATTTTAAATATTGTCTTTCGTCGATAAAATATTCTCTTATTATGTTGAGATTTTTATGTTTGGTCAACAATACAGAACTGATTTAATATTTTATCAATCAAAATATCTTAAACCCAATGTCGTTAATTTGTGTCAATATTTTTGTCCAAATTCTAATAAATCATTTTGCGTAATCCTGTTTGTGGGGATTTTCTATAGGAAACATGGACTATTGTTGTAAAAAAGTAAATCTAACAATAAGTACTTATGGAAACTATAAAAGTTGTGAAAAGTCTAAAAAATAATGCAAATAATGTAATAGTGTGGCGCGGAATAACTATTAATTTAAAATATAACTAGTTAGAAACCCGCTTCGCGTGAAAATAACATTTTTATGCCCGTATAACATTTTATATTGTTTATATTAACTGTCATTTTGTTTTATTATTGCATTTCACACTTAAATTGTTTGTGCAATACAACAATAGGTTAAAGTTTTTAGTTATTGTTAGGCAACGTTCGTGAAATTGTATTGTAGGAGACCGTGACGGAGAAAGGGAGAGACATGAAGCGATTAATATATAACTTGTTAAGCACCTGCTTTGCGGGAATTAAAATATTTTTATGCCAGTATAACTACTAATGATGAGAGTAAGCTCATTTTCCAAGAGCTTGAACATGCTTTGCATTTATTAATTAATAACACAAGCTCAAGAAGCTCGTTGGGTAAAACTTGAGCTTGAGCTTACAAATCTACGCTCAAAAAATGGTGAGCTTCGAGCTTTCGTATTACATAAAATCTTTTATTTGAGCTTTATATTGAGCTTGAGCTGGCTTAAGCTAGCTTGCCAGAGCTTGAGCCTTCTGCTATCATTAATAACTACGCAGAATTTTTGTTGTTGCGGACAGAGATTGAGAAATAGATAGAAAGGAAAACGTATTTATTATATTATTAACTGCGAACACTCTGCTAATAAGCAGAATCATAAATGCTTTAATTAAATAAACTATTATTCAATTAAATAAGTTTTTATATTATTTCTTTTGCTCTTATTTATATTAATGCATTTCCCACTTCACTTTCTCGCGCATTACAACAATGTTCTCTGATAGTTAATAATTTGTTTATATATGTTAGGTAAACTCAGTAACAATAACTCACGAGTCAGATGAGTAATGTAGAGAACGTGCCATAGAATTAAATCTCGTGGATTGAGAGAAACTTATAACGTTTTATATTGTTTAATTTGTCCATTATATATTGTTGCATTCACACTTTACTTTCTCTCGCAAAACAACAATACAACAATGTTCTCTAATGGTTAAAACTTTTAGATATTGTTAGGAAACGTTCTTAAAATTAGCTTATTGCTTATTTTAGTATTGTAGGAGAACGTGACGAGAGAGAGAGAGAGGAGGAGGAGAGAGGGAGGTATAGAGAGCTCAAATTATTAAAGGCTCATGATAACATGTGTAGAGCATAGTTACCCAAGGGGGGTGTTTGCCCAGGGTTAAACCCCCCTAGAATTCTGGAAAAGTTGACCACCCCCATGAAAAATCGAGATTGCATTGAAATCGTGCTATTTTATGACTGAAAAATTTTTTTTGGTCCTAAGACATTAAAATTGTCGTTTAAATCCGTTGAGTTTTGACCCCCCCCCTAAAATTTAAGATTTTCAGGATCTGACTCCCTCCTGGCACTTCAGACCTTGGTAACTATGTGTGTAGAGTCTATATTTTTATTAAAATTTATAAATAAATACCGTACGTCAACAACCAAATGTTTATTAATGTTTATCCATTTTTTTGGATTTGTTTTGTGCCAAACAATGTTCTTCATATATACCAAAAACTTAAAATTCAATTTTCATTTAACAGATAAATATTTTTCTATACATCTTAACTCATTTTAAGAATGAAGAACTCGCGCAAAAAAACTTACAATTATGTTTGGCTCAAATATCTTATATTCATGACCTCATTTAACTTTCAAATAATTTTTTTCTGGCAATAGAATAAAGTGCAACATTACAATAAATCACATTAACATTTTTGTTATATAATAGCTTGAGGCGAATCAAAAAGAGCATGGAATCAATTTTGTTATTAATTGCCGCTATTATGTATTTTTGTATGCATCGTCTTCCGATACCCTTAAGACTGGTTTACAATATGTAATTCAATTGATTATAAACCCAAAGATCTAAATAAAAAAAGTTTGTTAACTTTAAAATGTAGGAAAAGATACCCAATATATAATATTAAAGCAATATATTGAAAAAATTAATTAAATTAAACTGAGGTATATAATTAAACAAATGAGTGAATTGGCAATGAAGTGAATAAACTGGGAAACAACATTATTCAACGCCAGACAGAGGAATACTGGTATTTTCATTTTCAAGATTCCGACCATCGATAATAAAAGACTTGTACAGTGAATCACGTTTTGTTCCCTTTTCGTGTAAAATTAAACTTTTGAGAAAAAAAAGCATTTACTAGTAATCTTAATTTCGTGAAATACGGGTCAATATTATTTTAATCTATGACAATACACATGCACACACATACGCACACAAAGAGTTTTTTCTTTAATATATTTATAGAATATAATATTAATTTTATGTGTAATTCATAGAAAAATTTAGCCGCGATTTTATGCATTTAGTTAATTCATAATTGCTTTTATTTAAAATTGACTCGCTTTTTTGATACATACAACTCATTAATAATTTATATAATTCCATAGTTCAGAACACTATAATTTAAAAGTACAATATGTGGACAATTACATGTGTTCGCTCCGGTAAAAAATGAATTAAAAAACCTGTTACCACCTCTTCCCACTTCGTTTTTTAAAATAATCACTTCGTTTTAGTATAGTGTTTATAAAGAGATATATATGATAAGCATCGGATTTTAATCTAAAAATAGCTGAAAGGCATTTTACTGCAGCAGACTAAGACTTATTCCGCTTTTGTCTCGATTTATGGTCAACAGAAATATATTCATAAATTATTAAAATTATATACTTAGATATATGATCCGATGATCCGATATATATATTTTAGTTTCTGGATTTAATTTTTAATACACTACAATAAAAATTCTGCTGGTTATTATTAGGGCTTTGAAAATCGTTAATTAATGATTCAGTTTTTCAACAGAATTACTTAATTCGAACTTTATATAACTTGGTATTAATCATTGTAGATCTTAAATTCAC
>JAQIXJ010000384.1:0-37006 GCA_034700185.1 Phthiracarus laevigatus
CACTGTAAGCATCAACCATTACAGAAACAAATTCGCAATTAATGATCTTTCACTCACTCACACACACACACTCATATTCTCTCCTCTCTATTAAAAATACATTATTTTCCAGTGCTAAGCAATATGTTTATTATAGTTAGTCATGAAAAGAAAATTAAATAATATTTAATCAAATTTCGAGGGGAAAATTTTTTTACCATGGATTAATACAAAATGTGCGTAAACGTGGACTAAAATTTTTTGTTTAAATTGGATTAGTGATGATTGGCTAGTTTTTTTATCACACACAAAGGTGCGTCATTCATTAATTAAAGCAGCGCTGAATATAACTCGTTCCTAGAGATGCACATTTTAATCATTTAACTTTTGACTTAACAGGCTAATCGGTTAAAGTTAAGAGTTAAAGATTTTAATGCGAGTTAAGGTTAAAGTATAGATAAAGGTTTTTAGTTGTTAACAGGTCAAAGTTAAGGGTAAAAAATTTTCAGGAGTTAAGATTAAGAGTTAAACTATATTAAGTTTTAGAGTTTTGTGCATCACTAGTCGTTCGGACGAGTAAGAGCAAGCAAAATAAAAATATTTACAAATTTAGCGGTTTGATACAAAACTGCGCATATACTGAAGAGAATGATAACAAATGTTAGAGTATCATAACATTTATAAGAAAGAGCCAAAATAGCTTTTAAAAATAGCAACACAGTTATTGATTGCGCCACATAAAGGCTATGGATCGTGATTTACAATTATTATATTAACGGAATAAATTTGTGAGCTTCCGTTCCGAAAACACGAATCGGTACGCTCATAATCACTGAAAAATTATTCATCGCCGACTATACTCTTAGACCATTATCTTTTCGGAGATAACCGCATTGTTTCAATTACTTTATTGAATTTTTCGTTTAATCAAATAAAAACCAGATATCAAATAATTTGGGTTCGCTGTGCGTGTGTACCGTATGTGTGTGTTTGTATGCATAAGTTAGAATTTAGTCGTTAGCCCGTAATGTACATAAAATTTGTATGCAAAAACTTTTATTTATATCAATCGAAAGCAAATAACTTATAAGCTTGTATTCAATGTGTTTATTTATAATTTATATTTAACTCAACCCATAAATCTGAGGAAAAAATTTATTACGCTTAGTTGAGACATACAGCTGGGTATGAAATGTTTCCCACGCCTATAAAAACCATTCACATTAGAAATTTTATAGCGCGAATTATGTAAATCCAACAAAAAAAATCCCGATAAAACTTTTGCTTTTTAAAACTGAAATTTCATAGTCACTTAAATCAAACTGAATCTAATAATCGGTAACTAATAAAAATAGACGAGAGTTGGTTTAATAGTTGTGTGCAATCTTAACAGAAAGTGGCATTATTGCGCGAATGGTACATCTAATTTCCTAAAAAAGTGAGCTAAAAATTAGTTTAATTCTATGATTTGAATTGTAATCCCTGTAAATTTCAATAAATATTTCATATCTGATCTTGTTTTTGTCTAATACATCAATTTCATTTTTATTTAAAATATAGAAGTATTTAATCTTCAAAGAATTTAAAATTAATTTAATAAATTTCTATTAAAATGATTGGGATTACTTCTATAATTCGAAGATATTAATGTTCTCTAATTTTTAAGTACAACTATATTTAGAGTCAAACAGAATTGGGGCAAAACCTTTTCTCACAAACACAATCTAATTGTTATCGAAAATCGAAAATTTGTTGTAAACAAAATATAAGAAAACGTGTTGTTTAATCAAATAAATTTTGAAAAACGTTTAGTGGAATGTGGAACATATTTATATTTAGTCATCTGATTGGGAGCTGTTTAACACTGTGTTTTCCATTCAATTTTATCATTTGATCATAAAGCATATTTGATTGGACAAATAAGATAACGATTTCGGTACAATTTTGGTGATTAAATAGCGAATCGCACAACAAACTTAATTTAAGATTTTAATATCATACACGTTTATTTTTATTTATTAAACAACAAAAAGTTATCATACAGATAGTAAAACAAAGTTTATCTCATTATTTATAATATACACAACAATATTAATAATAATAATAATAATAGACGCGATCATATTATAGGCGCAGTCAAAGAGTGTCCTTATGATATACCCAACGCTTGTTTGCGTGATCGAAGCTGTGTGTTAGCCATTGCTGCTCTAATATCCAGTACCGCTGTTCGTTCAAGTATAACGGTTTACCTCTTCTAATCATTGGTAATGTAAAAGCTTATTAATATTTAAATTTTATTCATAGCAAATAATTGCGGTACTCAAACAATATAATGTAAAACAATGAGAAACTATATTATATTGTACAGAAAACTGAATAAAATCACTCACTCTATGGTAAGCTTATGTCATTTTTATTCTCTCATACAAACACATCAACTCATTTTAACTTTTTTTCGCTTCAAATAACAGAAAAGTAACAAGAAATTTGAAATAAATAATCTCATTTTTGTATAATTATGTAAAAACAAATATTTAAAATTGTTCTAACATTATAAACTAATGTCCCTTTTTTAATAATATATGGCTGATTTAGAGTTAACTTACTTTAGATCGCGGTCCTCTTCACCGAACCCGTCGAGATACACAGAACCCCAAACGCACGCACGTTTGCCTCGAATCACAATTATAGCAGAAGAATTACATGCCAAAAATATAGCAGTTCCAGCGCCGCAAGTATTTGAATGCTACAAATATAAAATAATTTGGTAAATAATCTCAACATTGTACGTCAAATATTTAGTTAATGTTTGATAACGACTTACAGCCACTGCTTCCAAACCGGATTCCGTCCGACAACAGCTTTCTCTCATACAAACTAAAACACCGCATACCAGACAGATTGATGGATCTTTCGGAACTTTCAGACATTCTCTGCATTGTCTTTGATGATAGAACATAAACAATTGATCATAAATTGGTGGCAGCCTTAAAAGTCTCGGTGTTTTCCAAACTAATGGCACATTTCGCAATAATTTCTATTTCATCAACAAAAATAATAAATACAGAATAATTACCATTATATCGTAATTTGTTTTTTAAATGCTTTTTCAAACAAAAAGAATAAGTTTGATTTTTGTAACATTCACATCGACTAACTAATTGCTATTTAACGACGCAATTGAAACAATAATTTGAAATAAGCGCTTAAAAACGAACATTAAGTATACGAAAACAAGGCTTACTCGTGCCGCTATAAGACTCTTCGAAACGAAACTAATGTAGTCCTGACACCACGTCTGAATCAACTGTTTCGGCTGTTCGCACGACCAGTTTAATAATTTCGTTAACGTATCGAATTCTTCGCAAACATTCATTGAATGCGAACCGATTGATAAGAATTTCACTAATGAATTGAATTCTTCCAAATTATTATCACAAATATCGGGATAAGATTCCGAATAGAGATGCTGCTGCAACATAGCGCTCACTCGCAAGAATGGAAGGCATATATTTATTATGCCATCATTTATCTCTTTCATTGTCCAATACTTATTACGCTGGTTAATAAAAAAAGAATATGTAATAATATCGATCGAGAAATTTAGATTAAAGCTTATATTACCAATTTTAAATCGTCTTCATCAATATTGATATAAAGACAACTATGTTCGAGCGTATCGATTAAGAAACCCAATAGTAATGATATGTCCGCGAAATCTCCATTAGTTTTAAGCGACAATTCTTTCAACTCTGTTCGTTGAGTTTCAGTCATAAGACACGAAATTTGAGATATAGCTTGAACTATTTTCAAGTTAAATAATGTTTGGACAACAGTTGTGAAATACGCTGGAAAAGATGAGAGCCAAAAATTATTAATTTGAAAATATATCATCAAATTACAAGCAAACCTTTATCCACATTAAGTGGCAGCGCGTAAAATATTTGTATCAAAATAGCGGAAACATCTTTAAGAAACAAAGGCACTTCCTTTTCGATGGTAGTTAGACTTTGGTTTCGATCCTCTAACGTATTTCCAGTTAATTGAGACCACAGGTTATCGTATGGTATTGGTATTACTACTTTAGCGTTCATCGCCAAAACGTGAAATAATGGCACTAAAAAAAGATATTAACGCATCATACATAACGTGAAAATTAATTGCTATTCACTAACCAAAACACGATTTTTTTGCACCACACGGAACACTTTTACTTCGTTTTACTAGAATATCTGCTTCTAAATTAGTTCTTGCAATAGAACAGAGAAATAAGAACAAACTTTGTGGACTGGGAGTGACTCTAATATTCCTAAACTGAGGACCAGTAGCTTTAGTCAGATCTTCGATAGCGTTTACCAGTAATTTGAGAAACTCCGAGTCAGGATGAGATACATTTGACAAGAGATCAAAAATTTCGATGGCCACTGCCATCATGTCGTTTGGACGACACTTAACGATAGCACCAATTTCTCCCATACTTGGATTAATTGGTAGCACAGAGTTAGCCAATTGGCGGCATAATGGGCACGAATACTCTCCCTGTTCGATACCGTATCGATTTTGAATTTGCTGAACGCCGCGCAAAGACTGCATATATGACTTATGGCAATCAATATGCAAGTAATGGCCGCAAGACTGTACATGAACGCCACCAATCCATCCAATGTTGAACGAATTTAACCATGAATTGCTATCAAAGTTGCGATCAAACTCATCGATCCTGTCTTCAACAAATTTTGCCAACGTTTTCCGATGCTGCAAATTCATCACTTCCTCCTCAGAATTAGGCAATTTAAATAATTTAGACTCATCTATGGATGAATTGCCTAAAACACTAGTCGATTGCAAAAGCACAACCTGTCCGAATAACTTTTCATTAGTGGTTGGACCGCTTTGGCCGCAAATCACGCACTCATACTCCTTGCTTTGCAGCAAAAAACATGCCGAATTTACAGACGGTTCCGTTTGCGATGAATTATCATCGATTAAAGTACCATTTTCTTCTGCCTCTAAATTCTTCATAAAAGCCTTTTGTTTGGACGCAAACTCTGCCATTAGCTTTTGCTGGCGCTCTTTCGCTCTCTGCCGCCTTTCTTCGCGATTCGACTCATCACTCTTTGGCGATGCGTTCGCAGTATAACCAGAATTATTGTTTTTTGGCCAAATTTCGTGTCTCAAATTTCTAATAATTTCTTCTCCGTTAACATTCAATTGAATAAACTGATTAAGCAATTGTTCGATAAAGAATGGTCCGTCGCCTATACGGGCGTCGTTCGTAAGCTCACACTTAGTTGGCCGATAAGAGTCATTCTTGCCATTAAGCTTAGCGTAAAGCCGCAAAAGTAGTGATATTATTGACTCATTAATTGTCAATAATGTGCCTGTAGATGGAGGGAGCGCTTTCATCAGCTCACTAACAACTAGATGTGGAGCATTTTGGCGTTGGTTTGATCCGCTAAAATCAAACTGTTGCACTTCTGTGTCGTAAATTTTTCCATGACGACGTCTATTAATGAGTACCTGTCTTTGATCGTTAGCGCGTACAGGTTTCAATCTATAGGTACGCGACCGTAACCTCGATGGCCCAATATTCGAGGGCACAACTGACATATCATCGGTAGTGGTAGAGGTTGTTGATGTCGATGATGGCTGGTCAACGTTATCGGTTTGTGATGATCGAACCGATGGCAATGATATATATGATGAAATCGTTGATACCGTTGATTGAGGACTAAAATGAGCGGATGACTGGGCGTGCGCTGAATAATTTACATTAGAGTCACTATTAGTGGTTACAACTTGTCTCTGTTCTAACGAAACGGGCACTAATGCTGAATTCAAATTTGGTGGCGGAAGCAGTGCCAAAGGAACTAAAATACTCGGTAATTGTGGTCTTGGAAAAGATGATTCTATACTCCTTCCTTCTCCAGCTTCGCTGGTGGCCGGACTGTGAACCTCATAAGGCTCTTCATTATCATCACTCATGTACTCGTCATCTTCAGCGCTGTCAGACGTGTCTTCGTCAACTTCCATCTCTTCAACGGCACCATCCAGTGATGGCCTTCTTTCCGATAGTTTAACGTTCTTAATGGGTGTAATAAGACTAGACATAATCCAATTGGAAGGAAACCATTCACTAAAATTCAGATCATTTACTTCGTTAGGCGTGGATGTGGCTGCGGGTGCGCTACAATTAGATACTGGCGATGGAAACCGAATCGCCATATCTAATAAATATATTGTTAACGCTAATATTTGATCCGGTATTTCGTGACAATAGACGGCCTGTTCATCAAACAAGAGTAAGATATTTTCACCAAATTATTACGCAAAAAATATAAGAAATTCATGACTTACTTTGTATAAAATAGAAAATATAACTCCGTGTAAAACTTTACTGTGTAACAACTTTCTTGGATCAACAAATTTATTGCTATCAACTGGAGGCGGAATACGAAATGGTGGCCACGGCTGTGATGCAGATTTAAATTTACCGCTCTGTTTAGCGCTGAAAGCAAACATTTTAGAAATAACTTATAAGTAGAATTAAATATTCGAAAACACTTACAATTGAGCGAATCTGTCCATAGATGATTGATAATCTCGTCTATGAACGGCCCGAAGCAGAACATGGATCGGATCGTATTCGTTGGCCCAAACATCTGCCTTCGGATAGAACTGTCCCTGAACTATGAAATCAAAAATTATTTATTATTGCAAACATAACTTCGACGAACCAAACATATAATCACCTAAACTTCCACCAACTTCGGCGTTCGGCGATTTGAATTCTGCTATTTTACTCAATGTTGACTCAAAATAACTATTTTGCGAGGATTGAGTGCCACACTTTTCGGGCAACATATCCATTAACTGCGAATGGGTTTTGTCGCTCATCGATAATAAGGTAACCATTTCTTTACGCGTCACATGTTCTTCAGTCATACCCAAATTATTGTGAACAGATAACATGGTTGCAATAAGCGTAAGCGCGCCTTCAAGCATAGACACCAAATGATCACTTTCCAAAAAGCCTTTGAAACCAGCGATGTCGTTATATGATAGTGATAGCCAATCCCAAACATGGAATCTATATTATTAATTATAAGGCATAATGCATATGAACAACAAAAAATTTTTGGCGTACCTTTCAAAAACATTCTGAATAAACCAATCGGAGTCAACATGAGTGGCCACTTGTTGAATAAGAAATAAATCGGCGTCAACCATAGAATTGCAAAAATGACACTGAATATATGTCATCGCCTGACCCTTTATTTGCAACCCATTTCGAACCTGCTTGAAAAATCTTTAATTTTAAACATATCTTATAAATTATATTTGCGGGCATTTTTTTAAGTTAGAATATTTTAGAAGATTCTTTAAATATCTTTACCGGAAGATTTAACCGTAATTAGTTTACTATCATGTTCATTATTACTGTTTACTAATATTATTACTAAGATTTATGGAATGGAAGTTATATCGAATTCCATTCATTAATATAGATTATTTCTAAATTTTTCTTTATAAAAGTATTTTCTAAAAGAAACACAACCCAGCTATAAATAGTAAAATTCTCTAATCTTACCCATAAACCACATAGTATTTCGTAAAACGAAACCTGTGTCTGCAACGGATGAGCTAAAATCTGCTTAAGCTTTTCCTCGGATGGAAGAATTTCGTCTAAACTTAAATTTTGATAATTAATAGCGTGTTGAATAAACACAGAGAAATAACGATGAAGTGGCAAATGAAACGTGGATTGCATTGGATTGGGAATATCATCCTTTTCAAACCCAATCAACTCGAACCAAATATCTAACCAATGCATGACATGCTTAATAATCTGTACTGATTGTTCACTTGTATCCTAACAAACAAAAATATAGCGTAAACAATTTATACATTCCAAGTAAAACGTATAGCGACTCACCGAGTCTTTCAAGTGACATATTAGTGTCCACATGGGTGTGGCACAGATTTCCAATTCCGCAGAGAATGCCGAGTAATAGGAGTTGTTTTCGTATTCCACGTGTTCGTTTAGCTCGCGCTGATTCAAATTCATTCCCTGAAACGCCATAATTAGTTCGAGCCAAAAGTCTAATAGAGCGCAATCATTCATAAACATGGCGGCCACCGGTTTATGAGTTAATACATTGTTCAGATCACTAACAATAGGCCAATACCAGTGTTCCTTTAGAATGGGATGATCACAGCGAACAACATTATGGGTATTTTTCTTTGGGTCCTGCATTGGATTGGCCATCAAAATGCCCGATATATCGTCCTCATCAGCATTTCCTTCGATCGGGTATTTAAGGCTAATCACAATCACATAAAGCAATTGCGTTCGTTCGCACAACTTTGTAGCTAATTCTTCGTTACTAAACAACTGTACACTAACATGAACCACGCAATTCGATAAAATATCGTGAATATTATCTTTCGAACGAATTCTGTCATTAGCGCGCGACTGACACAGCATTATACTGATACGACTATAATGGTAAACGAATGTCTCGGCGAATGCTTCCTAAATACAGGTAAATATGTAATAACCGCTTAATATCATTTTATACGTTAAAATAGATTAAATACCCTATATTTTCCGTCAGTTAACATATTTAGAAGGAAGCAAACCAACTTTTGAGGAAATTCATAAACAATAGTCCAAAATAATAATTCCTCGAGAAAACTATTGTGAACCAATTCGTTTTGAAACGCCACCACATCTAATCATTTTATATCAATTAATTGATAATTAACGTTTAGTATTAAAAAATTCATTTGAAAATTACCGGATATAAGTTTAAACCCTTCCGAATCAACAGGTATTTTAAATTGAGGCATCTCTCTCTTTGCCAGATTATAATTATCAATACGTTCGCGAATTATGTCCGCTATTTCTTGATCATTACTTTCACAGGCTAACAAAAAAAGTTGTAATGAAGAGAAATATTAATTTTGAAAATTTATAATAGCTATATCAAGTAAATAAACGAATTAATCTTTTCTAGACCAATCGATAAATAGCTGATGATTAAAAAAATTTAATAAAAACGATTTTAATTATATATTATGGGTCCTCTTTTAGATAGGCTGTTGGCGTCAGACTGCTTAAGTGTCTTAAGTAATATTATTCTGTAATTTTACTTAATATATATTATTCTTAAAAATCCCAATTCAGCCTGAATTGAAAGTGGACACAAATTGAAACAAACTGGACTTTTAAAATTATAAAGGACTTGGACTCGAACCTTAAAGAACCTCACGACGTTAGGCTAAAGTGCTAAGTTTCAGTTTCGCTCATATAAAGTTCGGTATGGGTTGTTTAATTTCATTAAAAATTTCTCAATAATACAGCAAAAACGTTTTATCAACATTTTTTAAAAACAATACTTCAGAACAGACCCATCAAAGTAAAACTCTCAAGAAATGTATATTTTCGATATGCATTTCGTAATATAAAGTTATGGACAGTGAAAGACAATGTCGAAAAGATTGCAAGTATAGAGACAATTCTTTCACTTTTGACCAAAATTTCGAATTTCTCCGTCTTTGAACTTCCAAAATACAGTTTTGTGATAATTCTAGGTATTTGTGTTCATACTCTATCTGTTACTACAACCATTGGTTTGTATAAATCAATTATTCGAAAATTTTTAGAATTTAAATTTAATAGTTTGTTAAGTTAATTAAATTTTGTTTATAGTACATGTCGTAAACGAACGCATCTCTTAATTTTTCATCAACTAAAGCGTCAAAACTGAAAAGCATTTAGATTTCAAGGTAAGCATTTCAAGCTCCTTAAGCTTGCCGTAACTGAATAAACAATTTTTAAGTGATAATAGCTATACAAGTGATTTTAAAGATTTAAACAATACTTTAAAACAATTTTATTTTGCGTAAAACAATAAATCAGAACAACAGAATTCGGTGTAAAAAAACTAGCAAACAAATGAAGGACTCGGGGGTGAAAAAGAGCATTTTCTGAGCATATTCCAGCTATACATAAGTTATTCTTAGAGAAAACATTGTCGTACATTTTTAAAATTGCAACGACACTGTCCTTATATTATTTTATAACTTTATTCTCAATATGTTTTAGGGTTGCTATTAGCTCACAAACCCTCAAAACCCTAAAACTACATTAACTCGAAAAGAATGTACAGTATATGCATAGCATAATTTGAAATTAAACACTTAATTTTGTTTATATTAAAATATAAAGTTTTTTCTATCACGACATAACTCATTGCAAATTTAGTTTATGAACTGAATGATGAGACAGCGGATGCTTGTCTCGAAACGTATTTAAATAATTTGATTGTATATCAAATTTAAACTCTCTAAAAGTTACTCAAAATATTGAGAATAAGTTATAAAATAAGTTATTCTTATTTAAAAAATTAAAATAATACAGTCTAAAATTTTTTTGGAGGAAAAAACTTAAATACGTCCATTTAAAACTTTTCGAATTTAAACGATTATTTTTGAAATTTTGATGGGGTCTGATAAGTTAACCTTTTCCTATTGACTATACTTTCACTTGTTTTTCCAAAAATAATGCTAAAATTTTCTAAAATTAACTTTTCAAGATATACAGACAAAAATAATGGCGTTTAATTACTTAATATTGTATAGAAACCATTTTTTTAGTGTCAGAGCAAGAAAATATTTGCTATAACGATTCGGGTGAACCCGAATTCCGTTATCCTTAGTAATCAAGTTTTATTTTCTATATATAAGTTTTATTCATATCTGTTTACCATGAAACTTAAAAAATCTAAAATGATAAAAACACTAATGAGAAATTGAAAGTAATGAGAGAGCTTTTATTTATCATTTTTCAATTTCTACATAAAAACTTTAGAGGCTAAGATTAAGCCTATTATTGCATATCATTATCTTTACATCAATTATCTGCAATGCATACCACATATGAGTGATAATACGAATGACAAAATCAATCAAATATTTTACCGCTCAACTGTTACAGAAATTTAAAAAAGCAAAATTGAAAGAAAATAAACAAAAGCCCCACAACTGTATTAACATTAATTAAGTATATAAATAGCGACTAATATCTGCGCACTGCAAGAATTATTGGAAGTGTTTGGTAAACTTAGTTCAATATAATTTATGAATTTTTTGTGTATCACTTCGTATTGGAGTATTTACAGCATTAAATTTAAACGCACTCTTGACTTATTCGGATATCATGTTTCAATTCGCATAAATAAAAATATTGCTTACCATTTGCAAGACTAGAATATAACTTAGGATTAGTTAACGCATCGGTTATGATGCCTCTCATCGCTGCCCCCATTTCTGTCATTTTAAGTAACAAATCCTTGATATAAACATCTGCTTCTTCGATAGCTATATTAAACGCCAAAAATATAATATAATAAATTTGCGATATATAGGCGTAATGAATCAATTTAAATGAAGTAATGAAAGTTCAATATTTGTAGGCAGTGTAGTTCAAGGTAATCGGTTATGTGTTTACGTTTATAAACTTATAATAACAATTAAAAAGGTAAAAACTACACAAAAATACATGTATATGTTTAATCTAAACGAAGAAAATTATATATAACGGTAAACGTATAACACATGATATACGTGTAAATTCTAAATCGTTGTCGTATTAAATTATATTCGTAATTACCGTCAGCATTGTTTTTGCGTAAATGGACGATAAGCCTGTGGATAATACGGGGCATAATGGCGGCCGCAACGCATAACAGATCCGGAGGTACGGGAGGAATATGTGACTGAGCTTTGGTTCCGTGGTGTACGCAAAATCCTTGCTCCTTAAAACGAATCAACAAAACAATTGCGTAATGAAAATAAAAAAGCTCATTGCATATGGATATATATGGGCGATATATACCTTCATGACACTATCGTCACCGCAATCGCAAGCACCGCCCGCTTGACTACGAAACATATTGAAATCGTGTCCCTCGTGGTTACCCTTTTTAAAGCATTCGGCGCACAACGACATGCACGGAGATATGCCGCACGTTCGACAACGATATGCCACGAAGTTTGCCGTCCAAACCAAACCGCATTTCGTGGCGTTGTCGTGACGCTTAACATCTTGAGCGAACTCTTCCGGCGTTTTGCCGCCCGATATGATCCACTTAATCCAGTCGATTGTGTCCCAATCGGCGATCGATTTACGCGCGTCGAAAAGAATGGCGCATATCTGGGATAACATGCGCTGTTCACCGCTGGACGTACTGTTTATGCATTCTGAGTGTATGAACACCGCTGACGAACGTTTTCCCTTTTTGAACAGCACTTCCACATCACTGGTGTATGCCATCAATAATTATGCCATTCGTTGATCTCTTCTCGATTTCGATTCGATATTCACTCACAAATGTTTCTATGTTCTAGATTTCTGTCACACGTTTTTGCCCAACAATTAAATAAAACCAATTTAAAAATCGCTAATTGCTATAATGATTAATAAATGGCACAAATTTATTGGCAATATTATACCATTTATACGCGAAATTGATTTATCACTAAACTATATAGATATCACTAATTACCGTTATATAGATATATAATATGTTTGCGAAACTCGACTGTAAATCACTCGTAAATAAAATGGTTATTAAAACGATATTAATTGGTCGAATTAAACGATTAAAAAATTAAGACGCAAAGAGTTGCGGTATTGGAGCGAAATAACTGCTATTTTTAATGAAATCAATCATATGTTTCACTGTTTCAGTTTACTGAATGTGACGACTATAGTGTTTCAGTGCTATTCCATTCAGAGATGACGCGCATCCATCCCTTTTATTCTTATAGAATTATGTTTTTTTAAATGTTGACGGCTAACCTTTAACCTAAATATGTTAGTTTTATAGTAAACTTATAAAGTGTATAGTAGTTCATTTTTATAGCAAACATTATTTACTGAATTTTATTTACTGGAATCTAACATGATTTATTAATTTAGATCCGAAATATCCAAATTGGTTTTTAATGCCTGAGCCAGGCTTTCATTTTAAGCTATGTAGAGACATCTATTAATTTAATTCTCATGCAGACTCGAAAAATAAATCGGAAATTAATTAACTAATTTCGGCTCTTAAGAATCGGTTAAAGCCAACGGATTTCTTACCACTTCGGTTAAATTAACTTATTTACGAAACCCTTAGTATGATATGAAGAACCCAATAATCAAGTTATTATTAAAATATTATTGTAATCTAAGTGTTTTCGGATTTTTATATAATAATTTACATTAAACATTCAAAAATATAAATTAAATGATTATTTAAAACTAATTTTTACTAATTTCAGAATAAAATAAAATTTTTAAGGTTTTTTGTTAATTTTCTAATTGTTTTTGGTTTCGAACTTTAATCTATTTGTAATATTGGTTTTCGAGTTTGTCGCGTTATTCTGATGGCTGTTAAATTAGTTGCGGTTCAATACTTACAACATGAAGGGTTGACTCCGATTTTGAAAGTCGTACGCGAGATTACTTTAATATTAACGAAGTACTGTAAAATGTAAAAAGTTGAGATTAACAAAAGTTTGTATTCATGAGTAGAAGTTATGCTTAACTATTCAAAAGATAAGAAAAATTGAACTTTTTGAAACTAATTAAATATGTAAATTTGGTTCAATGAAAAGGCGATGAAAATAATTTCGAATCTATCGGTAATAATAACGATAAAGAAAAAATGATTAAACGTACATTTAGTCGTTAGTTTACAGTATATTTTTATACGTTATGGTATTCAGAATATCTAAAATTAATATATGATTTCAGAATCAACTCATTAAACATATAGTTTTGACACGAGCTCAGATCAAGATACTGTATGTATTCTGATAACAGTGAAAAGATGTTTCTTAAAGATTACATTTTTACTCGTTAGCAATTTTTTAGTGTCGCGGACATCATTCAAACAGTAACTGTTGTACGAATACAAATATGAATAAATGGAAACATGTGTTATTTTAGTTTAATTTTATTTCGGATGAAGTGATGAGTATGCGAATGATTATCTTTAATAGTGGTTACAAATTCATATCATTATCACTACTGAATCATCTAAATAGGAAGCTCTTTAAATACAGTTTACTAATAAAATTGTATCACTCATTCCCCTGATTCTGATTCAAAAGTAATACACATTATAATCGAAACATTTTTTTGTTTTTATGCACCATTTTGTTTTTGTTGCTGTAATAGTAATAATAATAATAATAGTATACAAATAATAATAGTTTTTATCCAAATACATCACCAATTAATTTTTTTTAATAACATTACATTATCTATTTGCCAACAAAGCAAAAATTTTTCGGAATTATGTTTAACTGTCTAAATGACAATAATTATTTTTAAAAAAGGATACAAATTAAGATACGATTTTAAAAACCAAAAATGAAATTTTTTTTCGTTCACAAATTATTCAAACCATTTTGAGATAGAGATATACAACGTCTCAAAATAGTTCCGATTTTTGCGCTTTTTAACACAATTATTCAAGAGAAACACTTAAGTACACAACACATTTATATATATATAGAAACTTTTTGTTTACGTTTCATTTTAAGATGAATGAATGGCATGAGTTAAACCGTTTTCGTGTAAATATTAATGAGAGAAAAAAGAAGTTTTTCTAAACTCAAATCTAAAATATTAAACCATTAGCCCCGCACTGAGTAGTGTTGCGAAAAAAATTGAAGTTAAGATTTTATAATTAATGAATTAGATTTTTTTTCAAGTTAATGAATAATTATAATGAGCTGTGAAAAAAATGGTGTTCTACTAAATATTAAACGTTTATCAGTATTTTGAGTGAAAAGAAAAAAAAACAATTTCTATGATTCATTGGCGCGTGTTTTATAATTAATGATAGGCTTTTTATGAACAAAAAAATTGGTGCTTCGATAACACACTAATCATCGTCATCATCGTCATCCTCCTCCTCATCATCGTCCGCTTCGTCGTCATCGTCTTCCTCTTCCGACTCTTCCTTTTTGGCCACTTTGGGTGGAGGCGCTGGTTTGCCTTTCTTTGCTTTGTAAGCCTTCACCTCCTAATCATAACAAAACATCCGAACGTGAGAATAATAATCAATCCATCAAATATGGGATATAATTTGGTTTTGAATTAGCGAATTATGACAAACCTTTTCATATCGAGCTTTATCTTTAGCCGCGAGCGCCTCATACTTGCTCTTAATCTCTTCTCCGCAATCATTCCATCGGCGGCCCAACTCTTTAGCGATTTCGCCGACAGTTGCGTCAGACATGCCCTCTTTAACTCTGGGGCGTTCGTCGTTACAAAACCAGAAGAACGCTGAAAGCGCACGCTTTGGCGCATTTGGATCTTTCGTGCGCTTACGCTTTTTGCCACCCTTTTCGCCCTTTGGTGGCTTATAATTAGCCATTTCTCCGTCATAACGCTTCTTATCTTTTTCAGCCAATTGGTGGAAACGCTGCTTCTCCTTATCGCTCATTGTCTAACGATAATAATCGCAATTGCGAGCAATTAATCAAAAATGTACTCACTTTTTCAATGTAAAAAGTTGTTGGTTTCGATACATACCTTCCAACGTTCGGCGCACTTCTTCGAGAACTCAGCGAAAACCACAGATTCATTTGGATGCTTCTTCTTGTGCTCTTCGCGACACGTTTGAACGAAGAACGCGTACGCAGACATACGACCACGAGGTTTACCTTCTTTACCCATATTTTACGATATTTGTCGGATACGGTTAATCAGTGACAGTAGAGATACAAACTGAGAGTGTTTTGAGAAACAGAAAAAAAGAGATAAAAAGTGGTTTAGGATCAATAAACTCATTACAATTCTATAAAATATGTTCAATAGTGGCATATCGAGCGAAAAATTGAGGATTTCTGAACTCATTTGGCCACTAATTTGGCGATTATTTAATTAGTTATGAGCGAATCAACGCACTAACGAATCGGTCACGAAAACCGTTGACGAATACGTTTAGACGCAGTAAAACACGACAAATCGCGTCAAACAACGTCTCAGACGACATTTTGTTTGCCGTGCGATCATAAAAATAACTTTTATTTGGGTATAAACGCGGAAAACAATGGAGTTATACGTTTACGAAGCGGACATCTTAAGTGGAAACTGGAAGAAATGGCCGTAAAACGCTCGAACCAATCACGTCCTTGAACTGAACCGATGTTCAACCAACACGTAGACATGTTTTTTCGAGACACAAAGAAAATGGCAACGAATTTCGATTTTTATTCAATGTTTTAATTTCGACTGGTATTAACAGCCATTAACATAGATAGACATACGTCCGTAACGTATATGTATTATTACATTGTATGGCAATTCATATACGTTTTGGTCAAACTTTATATATATATTTACCTCAATAGAGAATATATGTATTTTTCGTTAGAGTTTTAGTATAGCGTTTTGGTTAACACATAGAGAAATACAGCACTGCTATGAAACGTTAACGTTAGCTGCTATACAAAGCTTTACTATGGCTGCCTATGCAGTAGTGGTAGTTATAGCGAGTATTAACGTATAACGTATACGCTATGACTATGCTATGTGTGCTATGTATTAGTGTTTCACGTATAGCAAAACAGCATTACATTATAACGACTCTCCTTCCTCGCTATGCACTACACTACACAATACATATATAGATAGAAAATATATGGCAGAGATAGCAAAAATACATTAAATGCATAGCAATAGCAATAGCAATACTGTTAACAAAGCGCGAAGCACTGCGAGACGCATACACTTTTTTCAATAAACAAATAAATTATAAATACTTAGTTAACAACTGTGGAAATATAGCCAATTTAAAGGCCAATTATCGGTGCGGCCATAGATGTTAGAATTTTTGTGGAAAATTTCGTATTTGAAAAGTTATAAAAAATTTTTGGTTAAGATATGTTATATATTAGGCATTAGTTAGTATGTTATGTCGCAGTATTTAGTATTATCGCAGTACGTATACTCCATTGTGCTTAATAGTGGTATAGCGAGTGCATATACCAGTTTTAAGCGGAATATACTATTGAAACGCATAGCATTATAACGCGATTCTATTCAGTTTTTCATATATAACACATCACTGACAAAAAAATGCCTAAACTAACGAAAAACGCAATTTAACCGAAATTTAAAATATACATTTAATATAATAGATAATAAACGCTTACTATACCAATACTTACTCGTTTGTGTAAACGTTGAGCGAAGAAAACAATAATTTAAAACTTATGGATAACAGCCTAAATACAGCAATAATGGCAATAGCAGTATGCAGTATGCAGTATATAACGATTACTTTAGTACAAGTACTATGGCTATACGTCTATGGGTTTACGTTATACGTTATACTATGGGAGCACAACGACAATACAAAATTCAATGTACGCAATGTAAGCAATAGGAATGAAGCTTTTCTACATAGACTTGTATAGAGAGTATGTTTAAGCATAGCAAATACAGCAAACGCATTACATTGCATTCAACTACATTGAGGCTACAGTGAAATATATATGTACCACCAATCGTATACCAGTATATGGTTTGAAAGTGCGCCAAATTTACAATATCTAACAAATTATTACTTACCACTCACTCACTATATTCACGCTTTTAATTTAGTTGCGATTTACTGTATTCAATTCAAAATTTAATTACAAATAATCATTATTTTTTTAAATAATTGATAACAATTTTTTAAAAATTAAATATGAACAAAATCAAAACAGATATTATTATACACGTAAAATGTTTGAAAATATGCTTTTAAATTTAAAATCAAAAATAATTAGTCTAATCGAAAAACAAAAATCAAACTGATTTTCTTATCAAAATAGTGTTTGTCAATGTTGCGGACATAGTGTGCGGCATTAGGCGCCAACCTTCGCGTTTTACACGCAGCATGACATACCATACCTCCATAATGAGTTGAGATTATGTGTTTCGCTGTTATACTAATTTGTCAATAATTTCCCTATTGTTAGTGCATTAGCCCTTCATTATCTAATTAACGATTACCAATTATTTTTACAACATTTTAATAACTAATATAACTAAGTTTGATCTTTTTTTAAATGATTGATTTAAATTCAAAATAAACAGTCTTTTATTTTCGAAATTATTAATTAAATACAGTACATTACAGTATCGTTTTAAATTTATTAAAAGATAATAAGAAAAAAGTGTTTAACACAATAAATATCTGCAGAATAATTAAATTAATTTAATTAATGTATTTACATAATTATTAAACTAATATTTTGGCACTTTTTGTTTAATCTTACAGAACTACGTAAAACCTGGAGTTAAAAAATTTACATATACCAGTAATATTAGCAAAAAGCTTTAAAGTAACAATTTTGTCCGACAGTAATAGCTTAAAGAGAGGTGAATGAAAAATACGACAACCCAGTGTTAAACTTTTTACAATAATGTACAAAGGATTTAAAAGCACTCGGAACAGCGAAACTAACGACGTAAATCGCTCTCTACCTATAGCACTCTCTCGATTACTCTCTCATCCTCTCCCCAAAACTCAATTAAATGTGTTGCGTTTTTTTCGTCCAATACAAGCGAAGTATAAATATTTTCAAAAAAATTATCCCGTTATTTGCAATTTTTTCATCGAAACTATTTTTAACAACCGGTTTTTCGATACCGGATTTTTTATCCAGTGTCCGACTTATCATCCTCTTTCGATTTATCCTCTCCCTCTTTTTCTTCTGCTTCATCGCCAGCTCTAATAGCGCCGATAAATTCAAGATATTTTTTAACAATTGACGGCCAGTTAATTACATCAGTAATAGGTTTGAGTGTTTCTCCCTCTTCGGTCATTGATGGGCCGAGTGTGCGACTCATATGACTAGTGGCTCTGGAAGCTCTTCGCTGTCCCTGAAGCCAACTTTTAGTGCCCACAACACTAGGTCTGTGAGCGAGAGCCGCAGTGGCCATATTCATGCCTCGCTTCTTATCGTTTCTCATTTGATTCAGTTTTTCATATATCATATACGGAACGCCAATAAACACGTTTATCGGCGACGGTGTTGGCGATGTTAGGGTCATATTACGAATTAGTTTCGCTCTTCCAAACTTCCATTCGGTGTCTGATTGCGCTTGAATTCTTTGATACGTATTCGACATCATAGCGATTAAAAGATTGATGAGTACAACAACGGTGACCATCATATACACTCCAAATACTAATTTCATGATCAATTTAGCAACGGGTGGACTTAAATGCATGGGTGGCATATAATCTGGTTCTACCAAACCGAACAGAGCGTAGAACAACATTTCGAAAGTGTCCAGTGGTGTCTGAAATTCTTGTCCCAGTGTTGGAAGCGTTCCATTAGCTGTGTCTGGCGGTTCGAAAACGGGTTGATAAACAGCGCACACGTGCAACGAAAAGCCCAACATAAATATGGCTAATATTGCCAGAAAACGGAGTAAATCTTTGATTAGATCACGAATGATAACAGCCCACGGGCCGAATAAGTGGTGAAATGTGAGAAAATTAAGCAAATCGAGGAATGATAAGAGCAGCGCAACCGCTAGTAATTGATTGCGATAGTAAAGCATAATTAGTCTGTTATAATCGTCGATTAGATCGAAAACTCCGGCAAACACTATGACGAGATGCACCATAAGCGCGATAAAGCAAACGAAAACCACCACTACTTTGATTCCTCCGAGACCGTTACGATCCGCAGGATTAGTCAATTCAGCTAAAAATACGCCAACAACCCATGTGGCCAAAAGCCATTCGTGCCAATGAGGCCATTCGCCCTGATTCTTGTATAACGGTGTCCACGGGTTAACAGTTGTCAGCGTTAGGTTTGCTATAAAAAATATATGAGACGCGAGGTATGACATGAATTTAATTATAGGCATTTTCGACAGACGATTGCCGAACGGACACGACACCACCACCCATACAATTGGACAGATAAGGAACATAAAAAACAGTAGGATAAACTTCCAAACTGCCCATTTAATGTTACCGATCCATACGGTGGATAAATATTGTTGGACAGCGTGCTGCGCCACCACTTCTTTGCGCTCCAATTCTATTAAAACATCTAAAAATTCGGTGCCTTTATGATCAACCGCTCTTAATAGTCTTCCAGCGTTATTTGTTGTGGCGGCTATTGATAGCAAATCAGTGGCGATGTTATCGCAGTATTCGCACGCAACCTCCAGATCTCGGGTTCGGTCTTTTTCTTTTTGCGACAGGTTTTCGTAACATTTCGCTAACTTAACCGCGGTATCGATTGGAGCGGAAGATACTAAGATAAATTCTTGTATTGGCTTATTTTCGTGTTGCTTCGAACAGATCATTAAGTCAAGAAGAAACTGTATTTGAGATGTGGAAAAAATAATTAAGATTTGTATCAAAAAAAAATGTTTAAGAATTTAAATTTACCGATTTATCTTCCATCAAACTGAGTGCGTCGTGTTCTTTTTTAAATAGATAGCTTAGCACTTGAAAGTGTCCGGCACCTGCCGAACAACATAACGGAACTCTGCCATCTTTTGCTCTTAGCGTTGGATCCGCTCCGCTATCCATTAAAAGTTGAACCACGTCTAAGTATCCGTGACGCGCGGCGTAATGCAATGGAGACCATCCACGCTTTTTTTTTGTAAAAAATTTACACATAATTTGTGAAACTGGCAAAAATTATATGTTAATTTCATTATACATTATCTTGCGTATTGATTGTTGCTCCCTGTCCTAGCAGTAAATTGACCATATCTCTATGCCCATAGGAAGCTGCTAAATGCAGTGGTGTTCGACCATATTTATCGGCTCTATATAATTGTTCCGTACTTCTACTGATTAATAAACCCGCGACCAATAAGTGTCCGCCTTGTGCTGCCAAATGCATTGGTATGGTTCCCTTTCAAAATTGTTAAGGATTAACAATTTTCAGTTTAGATTTTTAAAAACTTGATTAATATTTGAATAATGGGAAAAAGTACCAAAATATTACCTGAAATATATATTCGATTAAAAAATTCCCTCTTATTTTGTGGACGGTTAAAAATTAGGGCTTAAATTAACATCATTTTAATTTTACAAATATTTACATTCTTTGAAAAATTTACATTACACAACTTAAATTTATAAATTATAAACGAAAGTTCGATTTTTTAAAATTTTAATTCTCGAGTCACAATATGCGACACTTTAATTCCAACTGTCGACCTAACTTTATCGATTAACTTCATGAGAATGTAAGTGCTGTCAAAAGTTATACCATTAGGTAGTTTAAGGTACATTACATCAAATACTCGATGGATAGTTTTGAGAACGAACATAAGAAAAACATTAATACATTAAAAGAAACCGATGGATACAAATGAAATAGAAATAATAAATTTTATACGCGTTTATTAAATACAGAAAAATATGTTAATTTTATATTAATTCTGTAAAAAATATATAAGTGAGTTTATGATCTAAAAACTTAGTGAATATCGATGCTAAATAATTCATGATCAAAATTTTCAAGAGCAAAAATTCTCAGAAGTTGGAAACAACATGAAAATTATATTATAAACAGCTAGAAAGCCAAAATGTTTGCATTTTTATATGATAAATTCAAAGCATATAATTTTATATTGCTTTAAATGCTATTATTTTGACTCTCTAGTAATAGCATTAAAACTAAATAATTAACATCGAACATATTAATTTATTCGGCAGCGTAGTAATTAATTGATGTTGAAGATTAAAATTAAGTAAACATTAAGCTACTTAAAAGATAAATAATATTGAAATCTAGTTAATTCTAAGTATTCTTTTATTTATCTCTAACTTAATACTTGATGCTCTGAAAGGGCATAATGTTTAAATAACTTTTGTTGTAAGCCGTTACTTGGTTTATTGTTTAATCCAAATGAGTTATATTTAGGGTTAGGATTTTCCGGGACTAAAAACTGGTCAAAACGGGAGGAAACCGGGAACAAAAATGTACCAAAAGCGGGTATAGAATCCGGGAACAAAAATTTTTTTTATTGCCATCAAAAAATATTTTCCATAAAATATTCAACTGAATATTATGAAACGTTTTTGAAATATATTTTTACCTATTGCTCAAAAAATATTTATTAAACTAAACAAAACTTTTAAAGCTTGTAAGCGTTCAACCGCAGAAATGTGATACTTTAGACTCTATACTTCCACAAATATAACAATTAACGCCATATTTTCTTACTTTAGATCAATATAAGAAATAACTAAGAAGTCTTTTGTTCTATATTTAGAAATTTCTTGTTAAATATAGCTAAAACGGGAACTTTTTAGAAATAATGTACAAATCATGGGCTTTTTCCCAAAACCAGCAAAACCGGGAAAATAAAACCACTTTTAATTAAATGGTTATATTTAATAGAAGAAGAAGTTAATAGATTAATCTCCCGGTTATTTGATCGTAGGAAATAAACCGGGATTTACCAGGAAAATCCTTACCCTAGTTATATTAGGTCTCCAGTGGATACTGGATTTATAGAATATTAAATCATTTTATAGATTGGAGCTTAAAACTTAAAATTTTTTAAAAATAAATTTAATTAATTATATAAAAATAGTAATATTAATTCCTGCGTGAATCTTACTATTGGCTTAATTTTTAGAAAGAATTATCTCGATAAACGTAATAACTACACTTAATCAAACAATAGGCAAAGTATCTTAGAATAGACCATTATGGAGCGTTATCAACAAAATAACGGCAAATTTACACACTTTATTAATTTGCAAGGTTTAGATTACAGCATATAATTTATTTTATATATCCATTTTTAGATTGTGTATTTATTTGAACGGTTCATTTGCTATTCAGAGTAAATTGAGCGCACAAATAGGTAACAGTTATTGCCAATCACAGTTATTGCTTAGCAATGAGTAAATTAATTGTATAGAGATATTTTATGCAGATTTAATTTAAATAAAGAAAAGTTATTAAATTCAATGAATTACATTTATAGCTCGATAATGTACACACAATATTCAGCAGACCCAAAACAAACCCACTATCCTTAAATATACAGATTTAACTATTTCTACTGTATGGTTTTTATCAAAGAAAGTTTTGTTACTGTATTTACGCCACACACACACACACACACACACAGAGAGAGAGAGAGAGAGAGAGAGAGAGTCCGTATGTCTGTCCCTATCACTTCTGATCCCTATAAAATCAAATAGTATAAAAACCTTATTTTATATGCTATCATACGTGTGATCCACTCTTGTTTTCATTATTATTACTTAAAATTATTTTTTAAAACATCTATTAGTTTAGAACTTTAGAACTTACACAATTGCCAGGTTAAGATTGTTATAAATTGCTTATAAAAAGCAAAAATGATTTTTATAAATTGTACCGTAATGTGTTTGTTTTATCAATAAAAGCTTCTTATTCTTTGAAAAAATTAATATAAATACAATATACAATTCTAATGTAATTGTGTGCTTGCTTATCATTAATTTAAAGTGAAATAAGAAAATTGCATTTATATAATAATTCTAGCGATGAAAGATTTAGGCGGCCTATCCTTAGGCTTAGGCTGAGCCTACAGCCTTAGCCTACAATGTTCACAGGAGCCTAAGACTACAGTCTACAACAAAAATAGGCGGACTAACCTCTAGGCTCTTATTTAATGACGTAATTCTTATTAAACTGTAAATAAGATTAATGAAAAAAAATTATCTAATAGAGAAAACATAATATTTTCATGTTTCGAGTATTGAGACTCCATTTGATATATTCATCTAAAAATTATTTTTTATATCGAGCCTAAGCCTAAGGTTATAAAAAATAGGCTGGCCTAAGCCTAAGCCTATAGAATATTTTTGAGCCTACGCCTACAGCCTAAGACCTGTCAGCCTACAGCCTCCCGTGGAACCTTAGGCTCAGCCTAATTTTTCATCTCTAAATAATTCTATGTTAATTTTTATCTCAAAGTTTCGATAATTGGCTGAATAATGTAGTATTTAATAGATTTTAGATTAAAAAGACAAAAAGGAATAAATTCATAGTTTTTCTTGCTTCAAAGTTTTTATTTAATTACTTTTCCTTTTCCTAAGTACCTTAGGTATTTCGAAACATATTTCGCTTAACTTTATTAAAAAACATTTACCAAATTTTATAATATATTTTTGTCAAAAAGTAGTTAGGCAGAGTAAATAACAATAAAAAATAACCTATGGATAATTGATAAACGAATGATATTGCCAAACAATTCGTATAACACAGCTTACTTCAGTTAATTTATGATTTTAAAGCACGGACTTAAGCAATCAATTATCATTGGAGTAAAAAAAGGCCAAACATGTAAAAATTGAGAAATAATTACTTTTTAAAAAATTCTCAAAATAGTTAAGCTTCCGACAGTGAGGTTAAACCGCGATTTTAAACCGCTAGTTATGCGTTTCGGTTTCGTTTCGTTTTTAAAATATTTTTAATTTTTGCGGTTTTTTTCGGTTTGAAAAATCATAAAAAAGTACGGTTAAACCGCTAATCAAGTTATTTCTATTAAAAATGAAAAAAACTACTCAAAAATTATTAAAAATAAAAATATGATTGTATAGCTTAAATTTTATTAAAAAACATAGGTATAAACAGATTATATCATCAACTTTCAGGTTTATTAATGTAATGTATATGTACTATCGAAACATCTTTACAGAACACAATGTACATAATGTTTTGCAATTGAAATTCTAATTTTATTTTATTTAAATAATCTTAAATATTAAAACTAAATGAATTACATTAAATAAATGTGATTCATTAAAATAACGTGTTTAAATCAATGTTTTAATTAAATTTAAAATGTTAACGGTTTGGCGTTTAAACGCAGTTTTTTGAAGCTGTTGGGATTAACCATTTATTAAATAGCGACAGTTTGTGGTTCTTTTAACTGAATAGGCTGTTTGTTTGGTGCGGTTTTGGTGAATTTTTGAACCCACGGAAACTTTACAAAATAGCACTAAAAAGTGCAATTATTTTTTAAATATATATATGTATATATCATAAAAGATATGATCACATTTTCTCCCAATAGATCTACCATTTTAGTATATAAATTTAAAATTTTGTGAACAAAACTTTGGTCTAGATTTTTTTTGTGTTTTTCCTCAAAGTAAAAATTATTATTTTTTGGTTCGTTAAAATTATTTAATACAAACGTCAATTTTTCGGTCTGCGAGTACATTGATTATAATTTGCAAAATAAAACTTATAGTATTTATCCTAAAAAATAACAAAAAATGGCATTTAGAAATGGAACCAAATCGACTCAATTTTATGTAATTCGTGCTCATACTGTATAGCATTTATAGCTTATTCATATCGACGAAATAAAATTGTAGATTTTTGACTGTAATTATCAGTAAACTAGAAGTTAAAGTTATGACGCCATAGAGCTAATGCGAACATTGGCACAGATGTGCAGACATTGTCAAATCGATGAACTCAATTTTGATCGAAAGTGAGCTAACATTGCTAAAATAATTTTTGTTATCAATTTAACTCAAATAAAAATTTGTTTCAGAAGTTTATTCATAAAATAAAATCAGATTTTCAGTTTGATTCGCCTTTACAAAAAAAAGGGTTTTCCCATATACTGTATAATCGAATACATAATGGATTACATACCACTACTTCGGTTGGAGCGTCAACCGTAACTCCTTGACTGTTCAACAATAAACGTACAACGCTTTCGTGACCATTTTGTGACGCCAAATGAAGCGGAGTTATTCCATACTTTATACCGAAAATACAAGTTTTTGTTAAAGTTGGTTTCACTTAAGCCCAAGTATTATATGACAGCTCAACAATGATCGAAATTTTAATTAATCAAAATGAAATAAAACTTTGATTCATAAATAACATAGAAAGCTGCCAAACGGAATATAAAAGCGCTTACATCACCACTCGGATCAATAAGAGGTCGTTCACTCTTGATAGTGGCTGGAACTTGAGTAAGCATTTCGCCAACGAAGTCTGCCTGACCGAATGCCGCCGCAACGTGCAGTGCTGTCAACCCTATCTGTGTTTCAAATGGATATATGATACATTATCAACAATAAATAAACTGAATGGTTCCCCAAAAAGCTCATGATAAATGACAAGTGGAAATCTTATTTTTGTAACAGTAGCTTATACTTCTTGTACTTACTCTTCTGCTGCAAACTTTCCAATGAGCGGTTGATTGTTCTTTAAGCGTACCCAATACCTTCACGTGACCGTTTTTAGCCGCTAAATGCAATGCTGTGTATCCCTCAGCGTTTTCGTCCGTAGCCTTTGCTCCCGCTTTAAGCAACACGCGAACCACTTCAACGTGACCGCCTTCAGCTGCCAAATGCAGTGTTGTTGACTTGGTTTTCTATGATTCCGATAAGTAATTAGATTAGAGTAGCCATAAATTTAAGTGAATTTGTTTGCTTACAGATATTCTGGCATTTATAACAGAATCTTGATTGAGTCTCATTAGTTCCTTGATAACGGCAACGCTTCCTTTAGCAGCTGCGATATGAGCGCATGTAAAACCATTCTTATTAGGAACTGATAAAAGTCCAGGTCTGTGTTTAAGAAACAGTCTCAACACTTCTGAATGGTCGTGTTCGGCAGATAAGTGTAGCGGAGTTTGTGAATGCTATTTAAAATTACATTTTAAATGTCTATATGTTAGTAAATTCGTACGACTTTAATTTAATTTAATTGCGCGTACATTATCGATGGCATTAACATCAGCCTTAAGGCTTAATAAAGTGCTGCATACTTCTAACTGTCCGTTTTCAGCTGCTAAATGCAATGGTGTTTGCTTTGTCTATGGGAAAAAGCGGGTTTAATAATCGAAAAGATTTGATCGTTATAAATAGAAACAAAACTGTAAGATCCAATAAAGCTTTGGATGTGTGTATATAATATATATGTGTGTGTAATATACTGTATATTGATTTTTGCTTTTATTTCAAATTGAAGTCGTGTTTATTTATCTGTTGTGTGTGAACGAAAGCATAAGTAATAGTGCTCTAACCAAAGTGAACGCATCCAATAGCGCTCCGTGTTCCACCACCAACTGCTTCACAATGCTATTGAATCCGCGTCTCGCGGCTAAATGTAGAGGAGTCATGCCATGTTTGTTTCTAACGTTGACGAATGCGTTCGATTCCAGCAATATATCAACCACTTCGTCGTGACCTAATTCTGCCGCTATATGCAGTGCCGCTTGACCTTTCTTTTTAGGGGTAAAAACAAACTTTCTCTGTATTTAACAGTATTGTGTGGCATGAATACTTTTTTTTAAATATCAAACAAATTTCGCTAATTTTTTCAAACAGAAATGAATAACAGAAATTCTAGAATAATTAATTTTTAATATTAATTTCTCATAAATAATTTCAGACCTCGTCAAACACATCCACTCTGGCATTTTGGTTAAGTAGCATACGTATAATATGCGAATGACCATTAGAGCATCCATAGAATAGTGGAGGCCAGCCGTTCTACGGGTAGATAATTGCGACGTTCAGTTTCATTTTTCTTATTTAATTTACGTTTCAATAAATTTTGGTTACCTTTGCCTGTTTATTGCACGCTAATTGCGCGTCAAGCGGTTGAAGAAGACTAATTATCTCCTGTAATGTGTTCGTGTTTCCAGATTTCGAGCTGCAATGAACTGGATTTTCACCTTTCTATTAAAATAGTTTAAGTTTGTTTGTTTTTAATAACGTTACAGTACACTGGAGTTGAAATAAACTTTTTATTCATTATTTTTTACTACTTTTTTTTAGTTTGTAACGCAAACTAGTTTAAGTAAAGTCTAATTAAGCAAAAAAAAAATGTTTCGAACTTACTTCAATAGTTTCTAGAAAAGTATTGCCGCCAGTTTGCAATAATAGGCGCATTAAATCTCTGTCCTCATTAGTGTAGTGTGCAGTTTTACTTAATAGGTTTGCCGCATAATGAACTGAACTCTCTCCTGACTTCAAACAACAAAAAAATATATAATTTATTTGTTTGCTCGAAAACCATTATTTAATTTTAAGAAGAGAATCGGAACAAAAAAAGATCAATAAATCAAAGTGTTTTTTCGATAAATTTACGAACAAAAGAATTTTACAGCCAGGAAAAAATTATTTAAACAGTCAAACATTATTTCACTGTGCGTTTCCTTAACACATGGACAAAAGTTTGATTTTTCTTACTTTGTTTATTTGATTAACCAATTTGCTCGCGTCATCCTTCAATTTAATTTTGATAGTGTGCTGGATTATAGTCTCAGCGATGGGATAGTGACACCCTTTCACCGCAATGTGCAATACGTTTTCTCCGATATTATTTTGTAACAAACAGTTGGCCGAATCTTCCAGTAGTAATTTAACAGTATCGAGAAAGCCTTGTCGAGCAGCAAAATGTAATGGAGTTTCGCCACTCTATCCGTTTTAAATAAAAATATTTAACCGAAACAATAAAGTAATAGCCTTGCAATTGTGTATATGAATTAATTAAAATGCATATCATGCATACATGCTTTTTAATTAATTTTTTTTATTGTAATTTCTATTATAAATATTAACTTCAGTCTATTTTAGTGAAATTGACATAACTTTATTTATGATTATATTTACGTGTTAGTTATGGGTCACATTTGTATACTCATATAGTTTTAAAGCATAGTTACCCAAAGTCTGAAGTGCTAGGGGGGGTCAGATCTAGAAAATCTCAATTTTTAAGTGGTGTCTAAAACTCATCGGATTTAAACGACAAATGTTTTTTAAACAAAAAATACCAAGTTTTCAATACATACTCGATTTTTCATGGAGGGGGTCAAATTTTCCAGAATTCTAGGGGGTCAACCCTGGGCAAGAACTCTCCATTGGGTAGATATGGTTTTAAAGCTAAACAAGAAAGACATATGCATACTTACTCACTTTCTAGTAAACTTTAGTTTACAGCTTTTCGGTTTAGTTAAAAAGTTTGTTAAGACATAGATTTATTTGCATTGAAGTCTAAATTTAATACTAATAGTTCAGATCAACTGCTAAGGCACGGTCGGACAAATAGGTAGACAGACAGACATTACATTAATTAAGGCATTAGTTGTCAAAATCCGACATTCTAATAAGGAGCTAAAAAATATTCTAGATATACATCTTCGATGGCGTTTATAGCTGCACCACTTTTAATCAACATTTCCACGCACTGCCTTCCATTGGATATTCTCGCGGCCGTATGTAACGGTGTTTCACCATTTTTGCCGGCTTTCAATTGTACGGCCGCTCCCATACCTAACAAAACTTCTACAACTTGAGCGTGACCAGACTGTACCGCTATGTGAAGCGCTGTGAAGCCCTCCTAAATTAATAGATTTTTTTCAATTGTATAGCTACTAAGTATGTATAAAGAATATTAAATATCTTAATAAATTACAGCATTTTTTATTGCTTTAAATTACTACATATTTGAAAATATACGATTTACTGTTTCTCGTAATTTAGATTAATTACATTTGTTTTTGCATCAACAGATTCTCCCTTTTGTACAATAGCTTTGACAACTTCTGTGTGTCCTCTACTCGCTGCCATATGGATAGGTTTTGCTCCAGCCTTTAATATAGAACAAACCATTTATCAAGTTTCCTATATTCTTTTAATAAACTATGTTTATAGCATACTTTGTTAGGCATATGTAACGCAACACCCTTTTTCATAAACACCATCGCTGTTCCGGGATGACCGGCAGCTGAAGCCAAATGCATTAATGTACTGCCGTCCTATTAATTGTGTAACAATAATGTTAAATAATATTCTATAACTAATTAGGGCAAAATAATTATGAACGTGTCATGAAAGCTAATAATTTTACAACTCTGAGATTCCATTATATTTTGAAGTTAAAACTCTGTTTTATTCACTTTTAATTTTAGTTTAACTATTAAACATTGAGGTTTAAAAAATTTATTTACCAAAATAGAAAATTGTGAATTTAAAATTTCAATCATCATCATACGTAGATGCTCTGATCAAGAAGTAAATGAATAAAAAAGTATCAAAGTCTAAACACTTTTTTATCTGATTTTGCAAATTTTCAGATATATGGATTTGACTAAATCCTTCTGCCCGTCCGCTTTTTGTTCAAAAAATATTGATTATCAGGCTTAAAATAGGCAAAAATTGGGCCAAAATAAGCAAATGTAATCAAAAATAAAGTCAAAAATGGCCAAAAATGGTGCGAAAATCTGGTAAGAACAGGCAAAAATTGGGTAAAAATAGGGGAAGTTTGCATCGAAATAGACAAAATTGTGTTAAAATGGGTATATGACAAATTTGATTAAAAATTAAAGTGGCATATGCCACTAATAACCGATAATAAATTTATACTAATAGATTTGTACTTGATTTCATCTGCCTTTAACATAATATATACCGGTAACTTAAAACGGAAAATATAATAGAAAATAATGGGAGCGAGTGACCATATACTAACTAAAATTTAAATAACAAAGTCAGATATTATGACCGTATCGATCTTGTTTTACACCGAATACGCTACTCTACAGATAGTTCAGTATAGCATTTACTCCTCGATAAGAGCATGTATAATCACTGTTAAGAGTTTTAAACATAAAATCTTGCTTTGTATTTAACAATGAATTTTAAATGAAATTGCATGCGTCAGAGTCATGCTTTGGTAAATAATTTTTCCAATATTATATAATGAATGAGTTCACAAATATTTTAAAATAAATGAGTTTTAAATAGTTTAATTTGTTATATATGTTTTCTTTGTATTTCTACAAAAAAAATTCCATGAAAAACTAGCTTTACCGCAATACACAGACAAACCTTTGTTCTTTCGTGTACCGATGCTTTAAATTTTTCAGTTAAAAAGTCCACTGTTTTCATGTGACCATTTTCTGTGGCTAAATGTAACGCCGTTCGCTCTAATTTGTCCTGAATATTTGGTTTGGCTCCAACTTGGTGTAAAAATTTAATAAACGATTCATCTCCCAATATCGCTGCTAAATGCAATGCAGTTTGACCGTCGTTCTGTTTCAATCAAATTTGAATTTTTCCATTGAAGTTAAGGTTTGATATCATTAAAGCATCTTAAACTCTCAGAATATAATAATTACTGCTCATACTCGAATGGCTGGAGATAAAAAACAAATAAAACTCCTACGGTATGTTCAATTTTAAGTTTAGTGAGTTTATCAGTAGAAATTAGCGATTATGGTTAAAAGATTAAATTTGAGCATTTGTCTTAATTTGCATTATTTTGCATAATTATTAATTTAAACTTTAATTTAACTTAAAAAATAAGTTAAATCTAATTAAATACAACGTAAAAAAGTACAAAAAAACAGAAGAATTGTGTTTTACAAGAGAAAGGTTGAGCATAAAAATACACAATCATAAAAGTAAATTTACTTCCATTATTCTGAGAGCTTGGGTTTATTGTTATCCTTTTTATAAAAGAAAAGAAATTTCAAAATAAAAGTTTATACATTTTGCATGTCAACATTTCCTCCATTATCTACGAGTAATCGTAACATATCAAGATCTTTCTTTTTCATAGCTATATGTATAGCTGTCTCTCCAGTGTCAGGCCTACGCATAGATACTTGCTCTTTTGCCATCACGCTTAGTAATTCACGGCATAACCCATGATTACCGGTTTCTAAAGCTAGAAATAGTGGAATATTGCCATCCTATTATTTTCCAACAATAAAAACATGTCATCAAACATTCAGATAACAAAAAAGCGCATTATAACACAAAACACAATATAAATAAAATGTTGGATTGTTTTCACTTTTATTTGTAGGCACATAAATATTCAATTAATATAATGTATTTGGGTTATCATGCACTTAACAGCGTAAATGCAACGAACAAAAATGTATAGAATTACATTTAGTGATTTTTAGTATCACTTACATTATCAGGCGTGAGACGCGCTTCTTTTGGGCATGACTTGAGAATAAGTTGCATGGGAATTATTGCGGCACCAGTTGCCTTCAGAGCTAACACGTGAATCGGTAATTGATTTTTCTCCTTTCATAATTAATGATAATTAAGATCTCGAATGTCTGCTAATTTGATAAGAATTACTTACACCTCCCGATATTAATGGGTCCGCTTTTCTTGTGAGTAATAGTCGTATGGTATCTTCACGAGCGAAAGCGCAAGCTAAGTGTAATGCGGTTATTCCATCCTATGAACAGACACGAATTTCTCATTTATTGTAACCGAATATTTGTCTTAAAATTAAGCACTTTTATTAGTATCTTTATTTTTCGTAATACTTATAGCTCCATGAAATAAATACGTTTATATAGCTCTTTTTTAAAAATTGTTCTCATGCCTAAAATATTTAATCAAAATTTTAAATTTCATAAAAAATATAGACAAAGTACTGACGCCGTGAACGTACGCATCACATATTATTAAGACTAGAAAAATATTTAACAGTAAGTTAAACGAAACTGTTGTCGAACTAAAACTTTAAAGTTTTAAAAATTGTCACAAATTGATCCTCAAGTAAGAGTATATTTGAATTTTTTAACGTGACAATACATAACAAAGTTCAGTATGACAATATCCCTACATTTATAATAATGTCTGATTAAAAATGTTATATAGTTAGGTTATTTGTATAACAGTTTATGCTTAAATGTGAATAACGACTATTTTTTGATTGAATGTTTCGCATTCATTGTTAATTAAAAGCTGACCATTTTAATTGAAAATATTAAATAGACTTAAGAATTAATTATGCTAAGGAAATGACTTTGTTAAAATTAACATTTCAGTCGTGACATTTTTTCTTCTACCAAAAAAATCTGGTTAACAAAATGATAGTTTTTTTTATAAATAATTATAAATATGATAAGCTTATTAATATTTTTAGCGTCATTTGTTGTGTCTAACCAACTTCAGGTTCATATAATGTTATGAAGTTCATGACATAACTCTTGACATCCGAAATCCTTATTTTATCATGATTTTTCGGAAATCCTACTTTTTAATTATCGGCTTAAACTTTCAGGATTAAAAATATATGAATTAAATAACTTATTACAAATAAATTTATACTAATTAAAATTTACGAAAAGTCAGAATTTTCTCCGAAATATGCAATTAAGTGAAAAATTGTTGTTGAAATTTGATGAGTTTAAGAGGGGACGTTTTATACTGTTTATTTTGAAAAAGCAATCTGTGTTTTTTGTAATATATTTTATCAGATAAACGATAAAGAATTCAAAAACAACAATTGAGCAGTTAAATATAATTTGTTCCAATAATTTTCTGACTGTCTTATGTTTACTATAGAAAAATTAATTTGAATAACTATTAATTTATTAATAAAAACTTCCGAAAATGTGTCCGAAAAAAGCTGATATTTTGTCCTAATTTCCGACCGAAATTTTAATGTTTAGTTCCGAAAAAGTCTCGACTCTGATTGATGACTAATGATGTAAAAATTAAATATTTAACTTTATTCTAATGGTATTATTATAATAACTAAAATCATAAAACTCTCAAACTGGTATTGTGACTCACAAAGAAGCCGCTAAAACGTGAAACATCGAGAAAAGTCAATTAAATTGCGATATGGGAGAAATTCGAACTAAACAGAACAGTGAATTTAAATATTTTTAGATTATATTCATAAATCTGAATCAAATAAATTATTACGATAGAAAAATTTTTCCATTAACTATTTGCGGTTAATGTCAATTTGACAGTACATTTTTATGTGAAAATTTTTTTAACCTGCCCGATGATATATTTAACATTTAAATTTTATGCGATACAAAGCAAATAAAATTTTTTTAAAATTTAAGCTTTAATAATAACTTTTTTAAAATGATTTTCAAAGCTAATTTTTTGCGTAAAATTTAAAATGATTTTTCGAAAATTTACTGCGTGAACATTTAAGATACATTTTTATGGCATATTGAAAAATGCCATTATATGATCGAGATGTGTGTCTGTCTGTATGTCTTTCCTCTTAGCTCAATTCTAAAAAGTTTGAAAAAATTTAAACACGATAGTGTAACTAAATTCCTTATTCAATATTCCATTATTTGAGTGTTCCACTCTTGTTTAATATCTAGTTGTGACTGTGCATAAATTCTATTCTTACTATTCGAATATTCTAGTAAAAAATCTTTGAAGTTCCAAATATAAAACTCATCCGATAACTAACATTTCAACATTCCGGCCAAAAATAGTTGTTATCTCAAAATATTAAGCAGAAATCTCAATTTTTATTTTTAAAACTCAGCTTGCGTTCACTAACTCAATGCAAACAAGTTTTTAATAAGCTAAAGTTCACACAATTAAAATGAGTTTTTTTGCTAATTAACAATTTAATAAATAACAATGTAAGTGTGTAACTTAAGTTACTGGGCAACTATTAGCATACGAGCAACAAACACATTTCCAACTCAATGTGCAATCATTTTCTATACTTTTTATATATACCGGTAGAACTTTTAACTAATTCATCAACTATTATTTTTGGCAAACAATCCGATATTCGGGGAAAGGTTGCTTTCAGAATTTTTTTGAAAGTCAAATCTCATTTTATTTAATGGATATTTGCCCACTTGAACTAAAGGGCAAAAATTGAGCTACAATTTTTCATGTTTTACTGGATGAATTTCTATATTTCTACCACCTGATACGCACACACCTGACTAATACATTAGAAAAAACTGAATCTCTGGATAGTTGATAAATTATACTAAAATAAATAACTCTTAAATTTCTAATTTTGAAAATATTTTCGGTTTAGATAATGCGTTATAAAACTTTACAAACCTTAGCTTTAGTATTAACCGGATATCCGAGATCTAATAATTGCTCCACAATTTGGATTCGATTATCCTTAACAGCAAACATAACTGGTGTCCACCCAGAACTTTCCGATATGGCATTTAAATCCGGTTCAATGTTATGCTTAATGGCATACTTGATAACAGTGTCCACTCCCACCCAATCCGACTTACGGCACAAAGCGATCAATTTATGACTAAAATCTGATGGTCCTTTATTTTTCGAAATTGGGGATGGAGTGGAGATTGCATCGATATCCGCTGACACTTCAGGTGTAACCAAAAGGGAATGCTTTTTTTGATTATTGATTGGTTTGGCTATTGTTGTTTTTGGTGCCAATGGCTTATCAGAGGGCGATATGGTTTCATTTTTCATGGGTGACCCATCTTTCTCTTTCGGCACATCCCTTTCTAATTCGTTTGAATCGTCTCTCGCAATAAAGTTTATTTTATTCGACAGAATATCTTTTCTAAGCGGTATATCAATCCTAGATCGACGCGCCAAATGCTGGTCGTGTCTGGGATTTCTTTCTTTCGATGTGTCGCGCGATGGAGCTGGTGATGGTTTTGGAGTCGATAGCTTCGGTTTTGCCACGCGGTTCGGTGAATGCGAAGGCGTTCGAGTTAATGGTTCTAATCTAACCGGTTTTACTGGTGATAAGCTTGAATGGGGTACCGGTTTGGCTGGCACTGGCCTGTGTCTAATAGTAGATGGTGGTGGCGGATGTAAATCGTCAATTGAATTGATATCCAACTGTTGAACCGGAATCGATACGTGTATTTGTTCCAATATTTTCGATTGTTCTTCGCTCTTAACGATCGATTCGGTATTTTGTTCCGATTTGGCTCTTTCGTGCGCATATTTTTGCGCCTCTTGTAACGACACGGTTTCCAACTTCTGAATCGGCGTTACGGGTCCGGTATATTTAATGGGAGACACCGGGTAAGTGCCATACGGAACGTTTGCAGCCACTGGCGCTAACCTTTTATCGTTATTGTTATTATTACTGTGCGACTTTATAGTTTCATTCAACTCGACTTGTTGTAAGACTTGTATCGGCGCTGACACTCCATTAACTTTAGGCAGAGGTGATTCCGATACATTATCGTATACGGTTTGAAACACTGGTTTTTTATTATTGTTCTCATCCTTTTCTTTTTCTGTTTTATTATCGTTCGTTGACTTTTTATCCGGTTTATTACTATCACTTTTAGTCACTTTCTTTTCACTGCCATCACTTACAAAGCCTTCGTCGATTTTCTTAATTAAATCCTTGTCCTTATCTTTATTTTCGCTTAAAGTTTCGCCGTCTTTCTCAGTATTAACGCTCGATTCGCTATTAGTTGTTTCTTTATTCGTATTACTATTCGTATCGCTTTCCGTTTTAGTATCAGAGTTTTGCTCATCATTCACACTGACGGGTGGCATTTTTAAAAAACTCCTATTCCTTTAGTTTTTAATAGTTTTCATAGCTTTCACTAATTGTTCGCTTTAGCTATGTACTAAAAATCATTTATTTGGTTAGCTGTTCCATAAAACACAAAAACATTAATAATGACAAAAATATTATTATTACCCGTTAAGCTTTTTTGGCTGTGCGTTTAAAAATTTCAGTGGACACTCAAATTAATAAGGCGGAGTAACCCTAAAAAAGTTGGCATGGAAACATATTTTTTTGTGGGGTACGTGACCATCAAACTATGGATAGTAATGTTCAACCTCTCTCTCGAGAGAGAGAGATAATTTACACACATTGCTATTTACGCTTTCGACCGTATTAATACAATAGAGTGAACAATTGATCAACTCTTTAAATAATATTATCGTATCAGTTTCGTTTAGAACCGTTTTTCTTTTATTGATTATTTTTTAAAGTTCGTATAGTTTAGTTTGGTTTTACCGCGCGTACAGAGGATTCAATTTTTATATAACCCACGTGTTATCTACATATATCTACAGACATTTAAAAATACATAACAATAAGTTACTCTAAGCTTGTTATGCTTAATATTATTTTCAAAACTATATTTTTGCTTTAGCATAAATAAAATTTTGAGTATTTTTAAAAAAGCCTTTTTAGCACAATCTAATGTAAGAAAAAACAAAAAAAA
>JAQIXJ010000385.1:0-36993 GCA_034700185.1 Phthiracarus laevigatus
TACTATTTATTTTTTTCATTTAGCACTATCAAAGCCTATCGACGTCACAAAAAGACAAAAAGCAATCTCATGTTTGACTCATACCCCTATTATCCTGTTTTAACTCACACCCTTTTAAGAGACATTTTTATTTGTATGTGTTGTGCATACATGTGGTGTGCACTCATTTCTCACAATAATAACTGTTACAAAGCTGTGCTCAAACTAATCGTATAATTCATTGTAAATTAAATTTTAAAGTTTAAACGTTTTACCCAAAAACATGAAACCAAACAAATCAAAACAACAATCCAGTGATGAAGAATTATCGTTTTCAGAACATGAATGCGAATCGGATGACGAACAATACGATACAGAAGGAGATAGCAATGATGGCGATGGCAGTGGTAGTGGTAGTGATGACGAAGCTATGGATGAAGAAAGCGAATCAACTAATAATATAAATGAACGCATTGGTAACCACACAAACACCGATAATAATGGCGAAACGCATCGGAAAAATATTGTATTGTTTCCGCAGTTGAGTGTATTGTCTCAAATTAAAAATAAAATTAGAAGAAGAGAAATGTATATTAAAGTAAAGCAAGAAAAGAAAGAGGTATTCAACTTATTTCGCTTTAATTTTACCAAAAAAAAAGATAATTTTATAAAAATTAAATATGATTTAAGGCTAAGAAAGAATCGCGAAAACAGCGTTTAAATTTGTCGAAAGTATTGGGAGATAAGGTTTGATTAAATATGGTTTTTATTTTTGAACGATAATTTGATTGAATTGAGTGTTAGGCGCCACCGAAACAAGTCCCGCGTACTATTGAATCGACGCGAGAACCAGACGTAACATTCGTCGATCCAGACGATGAAGAGGTGAAAATTGACGAATCTATGGACGAGATGTCATCTTTCTTTCGACGCGAACGCGAACCCAAAGTGCTGATCACGTCAAGCGATAATCCACACACGAAAACGATTAAATTTTGCAGAGAATTGAAGCAAACGCTTCCCGGCGCTGAGTTTAGATGGAGAAATAGGTCCAGTGTTAAAAAGATGGTTAAGGCTGCTATTAGTAGGGATTACACTGATATTCTTATTGTAAACGAAGATTGGAGAAAACCAAGTATTTACTAAGTTTTAGTATTTCAAAGTTTTTTATTTTAATTGATTTTTTTGTTTATGTAATTTACCGAAAAAAGATGGTTTGCTGCACATTCATTTACCTAAAGGCCCAACAGCTTATTATAAACTTAGTAGTGTTCGCTTTTGCAAAGATATTAAGGTAACTGTAATTTTTGCGAGTACTCAATAAAAAATTTAATAATAAAAACAAACTTTGAACGAAATTTAATGTGCAATTGATATGCCTTTACAATATACCCTAAGCCTCTCTAATGAATTCATTTTTGTTTACAGAATCGTGCAAAGTATAGTATCCATAGACCAGAAGTGATTCTAAATAATTTCAACACAAGACTTGGGCATACAATCGGACGAATGTTTGCTTCTATAGTTCATTTCGATCCGCAATTTCAAGGAAGGAGAGTAATCACATTTCATAATCAACGCGATTACATATTTGTGAGGCATCATAGGTAACTTATATCTATAAATTATGATTTCGAAAATATTACAAATAGCAAATTATATAATTTTGACTTTTAAATAATTATAACTACCGTATTACCTGACATGTAACGACATGTCGCTATAGTGTGAAAGACCGTACCTGTCGATACACCTCGAGGTATAACTACATGTCGCTATACTTTAAGAATTTTTTCTTAGAAATCCTTGGGTATTGATTAGCAACTTTAATGGTTTTGCATGTTTCAACCTTTGCTTAACTTCTCAAAAGAGTCGTTTTCTTTATCTTAACAGTTTGTTTCAGTAATTTTATTTAAAGTAAAGTTTTCAAATCAATTGTAAAATAAATTCTAACTATGAATACACTGGTATGACTGATGATGACGAGACAGACATCGCATCAAATCAAGATTCTGAATCTGATAATTGCGAAGTTTTAGAGTAAAACATTGATTATAAGTTATAATAAAGCTTTTTGATTTGTATTTTTATGATTTTGCATGTAATTAATACCTCGAGGTATAGCGACATGTCGTTACGTGTCAGGTAATACGGTATTTAAAATTTTTGAATATTTCGTTAGATACGAGTTTAAAAATAATGCTAAAGTAGCGATCCAAGAAATTGGTCCCAGGTTTACGCTTAAATTGCGATCTCTTCAAAATGGCACGTTTGACTCGAAATTCGGTGAATTTGAATGGACACTGAGGGTATATACTAATATAATTTTATCGCTTACCAGTGGTAAAACTTACGCCAATTATTTTTGATTATTTTTCTAATAGCGTCATGAAATGGGAACAAATAGAAGAAAATTTTTCTTATAACAATATATTAAATTTAATAACAAAATATATATTAAAAATTAAAATTATATAAACAGTGATTTATGTAAAAGTTTTTAACACCTTTATATTAACGTTTGCAGAAATGTGCTATTCATTTGCGTCATTAAAAAATTGAAACCATACTGCATGTAGTTAACGAAAGTTTATTTTGTTAAACCATTCATGCATTTTTCATTAAAAGTTTTTAAGCCACAATTTTGGGTATACTTACAAACCAATATCTACCAATAAATTATGATAATTGGATATACTAGACAGCATTTTATTACCAGGCAATGTTTAAATGACCACAAAAAATGATTAATAAAATGATAAGCATTATCGCATTCAAAATCTTGACGCAATTGAAACAAATTTAAAAACAATAATTTTAATAAAACCGTTAAATTTGATTCAATTGCGAGTCAATATTGACAATCAACGTCTACAGTAACTTATATGGCATCAAACAGCACATATTGCGGTAGTTATAAAAATTTTAGCTTATCATTTGTTCACTATAATTCAAATAGCATGGTAACTGCATATTACGTTTACTATGAAGGAGGTATTAATTGAATTTCGTTTAAAATGCACTGAAGGTGATGTGATGGTAGTGTTGTGCGCGCGTTATCTCCAATACCATTAAAGCTTATCAATTAGTAAAAACCCGTATCAATTGTTTACAATAGCATCAAATTTAGGCGACATATCAGGAACATCTTCTTTTGGTGTGGTCTTAATGGGTGAACCTTTTCTTTTACAGCTTTTCCAATTAGTAGCGGCCAACGATTCATCGCTACCGACACCATTAGGCATAAAATTATCGGTATGTTTTTGGAACCACTTAATTCCTGAATGAGGGAGTGTTTCAAAATTGAATTCATCTCTTTCATAATAACTCTCAAAAACGTGTTCATATTTGCACGATTGGAGCGCAATGTATGAATGAATTAACAAACGCGGAAATCTTGAAGTAAAGTAATTAACAAACTCAGTGGGAATGCTTCCGAGTGATTGCTGCACTTCTTCGGGCAGCTCTCTATAATGATGTCTCTTGTTTCTCATGGCGCGAAGCAAGTCTCGCACAGACGACCCTTTATACGATCGAAACTTTCTTAAATCAGATTGCAATTCAATCGATATATGTCTCCTCCAGTCGCCTTTACACACATCTATGCCACCCTTTTCTAAATCCATCACAACTTGCGAATCTGTCGCTTCCTTTTCGATGCGATCGGACACGTCTTGCAAAAATTGCAAACGCATGCTCGGTTCCCAAAACATTGGATGCTTAATCACCGAATTGATTAATGGCCTGGTATTTGGATCGTGATTAATCATCGCTCGAATTAAATTATAGTAACAAAGTTGTTGTTCGTCTTTAATCGAGTCGATGTCGTATTTTCCAATCAGTATATTTGCCTGCGTCTGCAAAGTATCACCAAAAGGGTGATTACCACTCGTTAATACGTAATAAAAAAGGCAACCCATAGAAAATATATCCACTGGTTTTGATGGCTTAAATAAAGCGTGTTCAATGTTTGCTTTCAATACTTCGGGAGCAATCCATCCCTCAGTACCTTTTAAAGTAGCAGACATTCCAGTTGAGAATGAAGTATTCGAAGACAATACTTTTGAGAGACCAAAATCCGAAATCATTACTTTTCTGATAGCATTTGGCGGTTGCGATAATGATATTAAAATATTGTGTGGTTTAATATCGCGATGAATCACATTCAGCGAATGCATGTGTGCCAATCCATTACATGATTGATAAAGAATTTTAATGTCATCATTCAAATCAAATCCGATATTCGATCTCTTCTTCTCGACATAGTCTGCGAGAGTGTATTCCGCCAATTCTATGGCAATATAGCGACAGTAATTATCCGCTTCTGTGGCATAATATCGAATAATATTCGGATGTTGAAATGAGCGAAGTAATTCGATTTCCTTATTAGCGATTACAAAAAATTCCGTTAATATCCTTTTCACAGCAATTGATTGTTTTTTCTCAAACAATCCTTTGTAAACGCAAGTACCAGAGCTTCCTTTTCCGATAATATGTTTAGCGTCGAAACTTATTTTCCCAACAGTTACTAAACTGGATTGATTTAAATCGTATTGTTTTTTCTTGTGTCTATTCCTCGTGACTAAGAATGTATAAAATGCTATCACACCTAATGATACCGTCGATATTAACGTATAAAGTAACCAAAGCTCTACATGATTATACTCTTCATCTTTAAACGTAGCATTTATTGGCAGTATTGTGTTAATTATCTTATTCTCGATCTGTTTGATCTCTGTTGTCAGCAAATTACTAGGAGTTTGAGTTATTTGTAATTGAGATATGATTTCATTTTGAACGCTTTCTGGATATTCGTAATAACCGAACACTAATGAATTTGAATATTTATGATAAATCGACTCAACATCGTCGGGTCCCGCGAGCATAGGTTTTGTCACTTTTTTAGACGGCATTAGCGCTGTTTGCGTGATATCTACTAAAGTGGACAACGCGTAGATTGCGTTCGAATTATTCAATTCTCCCACATATAGTGATGGAAATAATGGATTGTTTTTCCGAATATTCACCGGATTAACGGGTCCACCAATTGTTGAAAATGGTAGGCGTCGTAGAACTGGACTGTTTCCGTCATTAAACTGAAAAATCGCTACAATCGGTGAAGAAAACTGGTGCGTCCATAGAAATCGATTGTCATCGTTAGACAAGTCTATGGTCACTATTCGGCCGTTTGTGCTCGAAGTCAAATGAAGCAAATCATACCTAAAATATTGAATTACAAGCTAAAATTAAGAAAATAAAACGCATTATACGGTATATGATTGTCGTACGAGTTTTGTGATATAGATATTGTGGCTGACGTGGAGTAGTCTATGAAAGTTAAATTCCATGTTTTTTCTTTAGATTCCAAATCAAATATTGACAAATGATACTCTCTTTTTCCAAGAAATAGCAGATTATTGTTGCCTCCGTTAGAATTTGAGGGACACATCGGTGTTTCCCAATTGAGAACATCCATCTTTTCTCCCGTTTCGGCGTTTATTGTTATCCATTCGTCTGTTTTTTTGCCGGTATATAGTTTGCCATCAGTGCTACGACACGGCGACGCAGACACCAATTCGCTGATTGTAAACGGCATCTTCTCTAATGTCTCGCGAGTCGATCCTTCGTTACTATCATATCAGATCATTTAGATATTTCCCTATTCATTTAATATTTATTAATTCAACAGAAAATGAGTGAAACCTGAGCCCGTTATAGAGATAGAGTGAACCATCCTTTGGATCGGCCAGAAAGAAGGTTCGTTTCAACTGTTGCGCGATTGTTTCAATTGGTGGCAGTTTCAGAAGTGGTGTTTCCTGTATGGACCACTTCAATACACCCGATCGCTGTCCCACTGCGTGCAGAGTGCCGTCCAATGTAGAGATTAGTAGCGATGATTCCCGAATCGCAACCGGCTTTATGTCATCAAATTCAATAAACATATCATTCGTTAGGATAGTCATCATATTCAATAACATCGCAATTAAAAACTGGAAATACCTGTTGCGATAAAACAAAACCAAAAATTGCCAATAAATTGAAGAGTATATGAAATTGATTTTTAAGTTTCATAATAATAGCGTTTTAATTGATTAAAAGTAATGAAATAATTATTTAAAAAGCTTTGATCACATAAATCAACGTTCATTTGATTGGTTTAGTGTAATGTGATTCACACTAAACGTTTCATTTCAAAATAAATAAAGTGTTGGAATATTTTCTATGCATTGCGTAATGTTGTTGTGTTGTGCTGTGTGTTGTTATTCAATACAAGCTTTTATGTATCATACAACTATCGTAACCCAATATTCAAACATATATTGATGTTTTTGTAAATACTGAAAATTATTTTTTTTTATCATAAAAAATCGATGTACGCGTACAGTACAGTAGAATTGCGTTGACAAACAAATATTTAGATGTCGAGATCGAGTCTGACCAACTCTGATCACGTCAACATCAAATTTTTGAAATTGGTTTAAATTCAAACTAAATTTTTATTGTATTTCTTAAGACTCTATTTTTCCACGATTTTAAGAAAACTTTAAAAGTTTTTCATTATAAATACAATGATTTCATAATTTATTATATAATTTTCTACGCTTATTAAACAATATTATTGTTAAGGCCTTGAAAATCGTTAGAAAAAACGTGGAAAATAGTTTATATATCGTTAGAAATAAATGGTCTAATCGTTAGAAAAAAATCTATTGAATTCAAAAAAAATTCAAAAAACTTAAATCATGCAAAAACTCAACGGATTTAAATGGCAATATTTTGAGCTATGCGCCTAAAACTTCTTCGAAATTTTTTTTCAATTTTTTCATTAGTTAAACCCTTAAAACATGCCCCACTCAAAACTTATCGGATTTTAGCGACAATTTTTAGTATTCTAACGCAAATTTTTCCTATTTTTAAAAAAATTAAATTTCTTAGAAATAAATAAAATAGTTAGATATTTTTTAAACCGTTAGAATCGTTAATTAAAAATAACATTTTTTGAAATGTTTAAGTTAGATAACAACTTTAGAATAGTTACCAATACGTTTTTGAATAGTTTTTACAAATCGTTAATTAACGATTTTCAAGGCCTTAATTATTGTATATTTTAAAATTTCTAGTATAACACTAGAAAGTACGGTATTAAGCGTATGCCTTAACTTACTAAAGGTAATAGAAGAAACAAAAACTGACGGCTTTTAATAGGTAACAAAAGAGGGCGACAGTATGACGCGATGTTTGCTATGCGTTATGCGTCACTTTTTATATAATACTAGAATTTGTGTGGTGTTTCAGTCAATATACAATTGAGAGTTAGACTGCATTCGTATCTATGATATGGTCAGTGAAACATGTCGTCTGATGAAGACAACGATAGAGACAATGATAGGGATAGAGATTGTGATGCACGTGACAGAAAAATATCGAATTTGACGTCTATTCTGTTCGGTAATATTGATTCTAATGGTAATCTTGTGGACGATATATTCGATGACGACTGTAAACGCCATTTATCATCGCTTGAACGACATTTATCATCCATTTTGCCATTGGATGATATCGTTGATGATGATTATGACAATTCAGCCGAAGAAGATTCAAATGGCGACGACGACAACGACAAAACAAAACAATGTAATTATATTTTAATCATATTTTTAATTCAATAAATATTTATTTAAAATGTTAATTGCTTTGTATTTATGCGGACATAAACGTAAACAAACACAAGTTTATTAAATAGTTATTACTGTACTAAACAGTTTAATATATTCATATAAGTTGTATAATAACTTTTAATTCACACATAATTCGGTACATTAATGCCTTCTAATTAATTAACATATTTAATTACCAAAATAATTAATGCCCGTATAAATTCGTTTTGTTTTTGATTTAAACGAACAATTCTACTAAAATTAAGTTAAATTTTTTAGCCGCTAATATGAAACTTGATAAAAATATCGAATTTCATTTATTTAATTTGATAATTAAACGCGAGATAATCGCTTTACTTTTAAAGTTAGTGAATTTATATTGTATTTACAGTTGACTTTACGCAAAAATCTTCTTCAGCCGTTGATTATTCGGATATCAACGAATTGGTTGCCGTGAGTGCTGACGAGGAAAATGATTTCCGAAAAAATCTGGCGAACAATTTAAACTTAAATAAAGTCAAGATTAAGATCGAAGAGGATGACGATTACGACACAGAAGACACAAAATTAAAAAGCGTTAAACTAGACAACGATGGGTTTAAAATACCGGACACAATCTCTCCATCGCGCGATTCACTATCACTTTCGCAACTTCTTAATTCAAATAATAAGACCGCTTCCAATGAAAAATTAAATGAATTGAATAAAGATAATGTCGAACAGAAACCGAAAAAATTGGACACACCATTGGCAGCTATGCTGCCTTCAAAGTACGCGAATCTCGATGTCACCGAATTATTTCCTGAGTTTAGGCACAACAAAGTTTTGCGATTTTCCCGTCTGTTCGGTCCCGGAAAGCCATCAAGTCTTCCCCAGTTTTGGAAAAATGTCAAAAATAAACGGAAAAAGAAATTAAGTGATTTCGTTGATTCGGTAATTAATTGCGACTTCATTTTAATAAATTTTATTAATTAAGTCTTTTTATTACGTTAACTAATTATTTATGTTTAGAATAATAAATGGGAAGACTCTACGGATGAAGAGGACTCAAAATGGAGATTATTTTTTACTCCCACTCCACCGCCCGAAATGATAGAAGAGGACGACGAAGAAAGACTGAAAAGACCATTAGAATTAAAATACTATAATGGTCGACAGGATAGCGATTCGAAAGGTGACGGACTTCCGAAAGTAGCGGATTGGCGTTACGGTCCCGCACAGCTCTGGTATGATATGCTGAGTGTGCCTGAAAATGGCGAAGGATTCGATTATGGGTTTAAATTAATTCAAAACAAAGAAAAAGAAGATAGTGATGCGAATCTTAAAAGTAATGATAACGATAGCAGTGAAAAAGCTAATATCGATCCGGACGATGCGTACCACATGGTTACGCAAATTCCATGGGAAAATGATGTTATTTGGAGTGGAGAAGATTTTAAGCAGAAAATGTTAGCAACAAAAGCCAATGAGAAAAGTCACGCCGCAGGTTGGGTTCCATCGGGCGTTAATCGAACCGCATCTGCGTTTACTCAACACTTGCGAGGTTCCACTACTGCTCCAACTCCTGTTATCAGTAAAACACCTGTTATTACCAGCAAAAAAGGCGAAAAAAAGGTTGAAACGCAAGAACCACAAGACGATACCTGGTATTCAATATTTCCAGTTGAAAATGAGGAATTGGTTTATGGTTGTTGGGAGGTTTGTTACGTTTTTAATGATTCAACAATTTTCGGTAATAATGGTGTGATTTTATTAATTAATGTATTAATAGGACGAAGTGATATGGGATCCCGAAGCCATAGAGAAAATACCCGAACCTCGTATTTTGACTTTAGACCCAAATGACGAAAATATAGTGCTTGATATACCTGATGACATCGATCCGAATACCGAACACAGTAAAACATCAGCGCCACAGAAAGAAAAGAAAGATATGGTACGAAAGTCGCGATTACTTCTTGGAAAAGCGGGCGTTATTGCCGAACCAGAACCAATTTTGCCGCCTTCTCCCACAAATATAGAAAAAGATCCGTTTAATATTTCAAACGACGAATACTATAACCCAAAATTGACAACAGATGTGGCATTAAAGCCAAACGTTGGAGGAAATCTCATTCAGCACTCGATTCCAGCTTTAGAATTGCGTCAACCATTCTTTCCAACATTTTTGAATTATCAGCGGTTACACGCGTTTCACAGGCCATCATTAAAGCGTTTCTCACACGGAGCCATAGCCGATAGTCTCTCTCACTGTATCATACCTTTACTTAAACATATCAAACGAAAAGCTAAATTGAGGGAACAGGAACGTCAAGCGAGTGGTGGCGGAGAAATGTTTTTTATGCGTACACCCGAAGATCTCACCGGCAAAGATGGTGATCTTATTTTATCGGAATTTTCTGAAGAACATCCTCCACTTATGATGCAAGTGGGGATGACTACGAAAATTAAAAATTATTACAAAAGAGTGCGTATCACTAATGATGAGAGAAAGCTCATTTTACCTCAGCTTAAGCTCAAAACTGGAAGCAATTGATCTAAGCTTCAAATATACCCTAATACTATGTACTCACGAGTTTGAGCTTGACTTTGAGCTGAAATGTTACAAAAAAAATTTTAAAAAATTACTATATAAAGTTAATAGCAAAATCTAACTTACTTTAACTCAAAAAATTGCAATTAAGATTTAGTTTTTCAAAAGCAAAAATATTTGATTTGGTGGTTTGCTTCGAGCTTTAGAATTAAACTAAATCTTTTATTTGAGCTTTCTCTCATTACGTATCAATTTATTTTGATTTTTGAATTACGCTATAATTAAAAAATATTGTAATTATAGAAACCCGGTAAAGATAGCGGTGCACCAGAATATAAATTCGGCGAAACTGCATTCGCTCACACGTCACCATTTCTTGGAAATTTATCTCCTGGACAATCATTGCAAGCATTTGAGAGTCATTTATTTCGGGCACCCATTTACGAACATCTCATGCCTGACACCGATTTTTTAATCATTAGAACACGAGAAAGGTATTTCGCTATTGATTATAAAATTATTGAATATACGAATAAATGCGATTATTTTACTCTTAAAGTTATCACATTCGTGAAGTGGAAACAATTTTTACTGTTGGTCAAGAATTGCCGCTTTACGAAGTTCCAGGACCTAATTCTAAAAAAGCCAATAATTTTATTCGTGATTTTTTACAAGTAATTAAAATTATAAATTTATTGTTGGTAATTCTAATGAACAAATATTTTTTGTTATTTTTGTAATATAGGTTTTCATATATCGATTGTTTTGGAAAAGTACAGACACTCCGAGACGGATTAAGATGGAAGATATAAAAAAAGCATTCCCATCTCATTCGGAAAGTTCAATACGTAAACGACTTAAGTTATGTGCTGACTTCAAGAGAACAGGTAATGGTAATTATATCCAATTTTAGTTGTATGTATAATTTTATTGGTTTGTATGTATTGGTTACTAAGAGCACGTTTCATTAACCGCTTCGGTTTTGGGCTGAGTTAACTCTTACGTTGCTGTGGTAACTATATTAGTAAATGAACATTTTTAATCTATTTTTCGATATTTAGGAATGGATTCTAATTGGTGGGTATTGAAGTCAGAGGTTCGTCTCCCAAATGAAGACGAAATACGTGCGATGGTATCTCCAGAAGCGTGTTGCGCCTACTATTCCATGATTGCTGCCGAACAGCGTCTTAAAGATGCAGGATATGGGGAAAAGTTTATGTTCGCTCCCGAAGATATCGAGGATGAAGACGTTCAAATGAAAATGGATGACGAGGTTAAAGCCGCGCCATGGAATACAACGCGTGCTTTTATATCTGCCATGAAAGGAAAATGTTTACTCCAATTGGCTGGTGTGGCCGATCCTACTGGTTGTGGAGAAGGATTTTCATACGTCAGAATACCAAACAAACCACAACAATCAAAAGTTTGTTTTTTCCTAATTAATACGTTTATAATATTTTAATTGTAACATATTTTATTATAGGAAGAAAGTCAAAAAGAAGCTGCGCCTAAAAAGACGGTTACGGGCACAGATGCTGACCTTCGAAGATTGCCACTAAATGCTGCTAAACAATTATTAAAGAAGTTTGGAGTTCCTGATGAAGAGGTTAATTCTGTTGCTAACATTAAAACATTTTTTAATGAATAAGTTTTTTTTGTTAATTAGATAAAAAAGTTGTCGCGTTGGGAAGTTATAGACGTTGTCCGTACATTGTCCACAGAACAAGCTAAACAACAGGGCGAAGAAGGAGAAGACGCTATGAGCAAATTTGCGCGCGGAAATCGATTTAGTATTGCTGAACATCAAGAAAGATATAAAGAGGAATGTCAGAGAATATTTGAACTTCAAAATCGAGTGCTTTCTTCAAAAGAAGAACTTTCGACTGACGAGGATGAGAGCGAGGAAGAAGATTCTGATATAGAAGAAATGGGTAAAAACATTGAATCTATGCTCGCGAATAAAAAAACGAGTCATCAAATATCACTGGAGAGAGAGGAAGCGGAACGAAGAGAATTACAAAAATTAATACTCGGCGATGAGTCTAATCACGGCGATTCCAAAAAGCGTAAACTCGATAATAGAGACGATGATATGGATGATTCTGTGAGTATGAGCTCATCTGTTGGACGCATTTTGAAGATTTATAGGACATTCACGAACGCTGAAGGAAAAGAGTACGTTCGAATTGAAACGGTGCGCAAACCAGCTGTTATCGACACATACGTGCGAATACGTACCACCAAAGATACCACATTCATCAAACAATTCGCCACTGCTTTGGATGATCAGCAAAAGGAAGAAATTCGTAGAGAAAAGCGTCGAATACAGGAACAACTGAGGAGATTGAAGCGTAATCAAGAGAAAGAAAAATTAGCAAATTCTTTGCGTAATCAAATGGGAATCGATTCTTCATTCACCAGTGAATTTTCTACAATATGGCCATCGAGTACTACTTCAACTCCAACAAAACCGCAAAAAGAATCGACGAGAAAGAAAATTAAGAAAGAAAAAGAGACAAATGTTAGGCTAAAGTGTGGCGCTTGCGGTGCTGTGGGACATATGAGGACAAACCGCGCGTGTCCTCAGTATAGGGGCGCTGAAGTTGTGCCACCAGTACAAGTGGCTATGACTGAGGAACAGGTCGAGGAAGAAGAACGTCATGGTCTTAATGAGGATCATCTCGTAAAAGTGGATGAGACTAAAGTTGTTTTATCAAAATCGCTTATTAAACATGTGGACGAAGTTAGAAGTAAAGCACTGAAATTAAAGATTCCGAAAGAAGCGCTTGCGATGAAGCGAAGACGCAGAGCTGGAACTGTTGATCATTGCGATTATTTGCAAAAACCAGATTATAAGTCTGCGAACAGACGGAGAACGGATCCACTCGTCACTTTATCGGTGATATTCGAACAAATATTGAACGAAATTCGTGATTTGCCAGACACGCAGCTATTTCTAATGCCTGTCAACTCAAAAATGGTTCCCGATTACTATAAAATAATTCAAACCCCAATGGATTTACAAACAATGCGAAATAAAATTAGGGAAAAGGGGTACACATGTCGCGAAGACTTTTTGCAAGACGTCGACCAAATAATTAAAAATTCTGAATTATATAACGGCAAAAATCATTCGCTAACATCGACTGCTCGTAAAATGATGGAAGTATGCGTTAAAAGGTTTCAAGAAAGAGAAGATAAATTGATGAGAATCGAAAAAGCTATCAATCCATTGCTTGACGATAACGATCAGGTGGCCTTCTCTTATATTTTAGAAACTATTGTATCACAAAAATTGAAAACAATACCCGAGTCGTGGCCGTTCCATAAACCAGTGAATAAAAAGTTTGTCAAAAATTATTATGAAGTGATAAAAAACCCAATCGATTTGGACTCCATTGAGAAGTTTGTTCAGGAGCACAGATACCATTCTCGCGATCAATTCCTCAACGATGTTGGACTTATATATGAAAATAGTTTAAAATTTAACGGAACCGAAAGTCAATTCACGAAAAAGGCGGCAGAAATATACGAAGCGGCCAAACAAGCGCTAACCGAATACGACGGACAGCTCACTAACTTAGAGCAAGCGATCATTGATGCCAAAGAGAGGGCGCTGGACGAAGCGGAAACTGATTCGGTTATAACTGGATTTTCTAATACTGGCATTGACGATACAATGTCGGTCACTGGTGTCGACTTTCCAACGCGTCCGCCCTCTTCTGCCGCCCCAAGCATTAAAGGCGATGAAAGGGACGATGATATGATGGAATTTTTTAACGATAATAATCAAAATATGATTAATGCCAATAAAATGAATAGGAATGTGGCAAATCAACTGGAAATATCTCCAGAAAATAGTGATAACGAAGAGATGGAAATAGTGGCGAACGAGAATAATGAAGACGACGTTATTGACGAAAGCTATGATCCATCAGAATTTTTGTTGGAAAGATTTTCACGTCCGCCGCCTGTTATTCAGAATTCAGTGTCCAATGATGTGGACGTTCATAAAGATTTAGTCGTATCTGACTCTGAAGACGGCATTAATCGAAGTACATTACAAAATGTGGCCACAGAAGAACGTAACGATGATGACGACGACTTATGGTTTTGAGTTTTTTTACAATACAATCACTATTCATTTTATTTTTAAATTAAATTATTCACAACGATAGACACGAGTATATGTATATATAAAATTTATTTTATTTTATTTATTGAGTTAATTTATTTAATACTATAAAAATGCATTTATATGTATTAATTTTCTTTTGATAATTAATATTTGTTAACTTAAAATGTTATTAAATAAAATAATTACTGCGAAACTCGCTTTGAATGTTGTTATTGAAAGTTTAATAAAAAGTTATAAGTACAGTACTTATACTAAAGTCAATCTCATATAAGTTGGACAAAAAGGGAGGACTCTAAATATGTATAAAACATACATGTAGAGGGCAATAGGGTAATTTTTACACTATATACTCTGTAATGGAAACCTAATTGATAAAACAATAAATACTTATTAGTTTCTCCCTCCCCCTATCTCACTCTGTCCGCAAACCGGTTTAGACTAGTTACTTGTATTGTTGTTGCAAAACACGTGTTATTAATTTTTAAAAATATGTTATACTGTATGCAAACTATTGCCTTTGAAATTTGTGACCTCAACTCTAACGTTCCAATAGCAATAGAGTGATGTCACTGAAATTCACAAAATTTTTGTCCAACTAATATGAGATTGACTTTAGTTTTGGTCTATGATTCGGTTCATTATACTGTAAGTTAAATGGAATAAGTACTTCGCTATACATTCATATGGAAAACTTTTATGAAATCAAACATTTCTAACTTATCTGTTTTGAACTGTATTCGTTTTAATTCTGTCTAAAAGTACGATTCATTTTATTAAATAAAATTGTGACCGTTTTTAATCCGTATTTATTATTTGCTAAATTTTGATTTAAGACTTATTTTCTATAAACTTTATACAATCCTGTACAGTACAGTAGAGTATGAATTGAACCAATCATTTAGTACTGTACTGTATAGTATAACGTGTAATGTGTACATAACTCTCGAAAACAGTAGTCACGTGAGCATAGTTTTATGTGTGATGTGTTCATATTTTAAATGTCCTGCACTTTTAATAATTATTTTAATAATCCATGAGTATTAAAAGTTATATGATATATGAATACTAAAGTTTTCAGTTACATCCTCTGATCATATGTTTGAATGGCTAAACTTCGTAAACACGACCACACACTGGATGGCTCCGATTGGGATCTGTCCACTCTAGCACTCACTGACGCTCCTGTCGACCAATTGTCGCGCAATCAAAAAGCAACGCGAGTTGATCTGTCCAACAATCAGATCACTAAACTCGATCCATTGTTCACCCAATTGACTCATTTGGTTGTTCTCGACATAAGCAAGAATCGATTGGAACAGTTGCCCACAGACTTTGGCAATTTAAACAAATTAATTCGATTAGATTTGTACGAAAACCGGCTTAAATCGCTGCCACTATCGTTCAGCTCATTAACTCGTCTGAAGTGGTTGGACCTGAAAGGTAACCCATTGGAGCAGAGTTTATTGCGAGTGTCTGGCGATTGCGCGAACGCTAAACAGTGCGAGCTTTGCGCCAAAAATATGGTCAAGTTTATGGGACAGGAGTCCAGACGTGTGGACGCGTTGAATAAAGAAAATGAACGAAAATTGCGCGAAAGACGAGAAGTAGAGAGTAAACTGGTTGAAAAAAACAAATTGCAAAAAGAGAAAAAAAAGGCAAAAGTTGCGCGAAGAAACGCTCGAAAGGCTCGCATTTCGACCGATGATAACGATGGCGACGATAATACAGAGATTATTGCATCGAAGTTTGATGATTCCAGAAAAACAACCGCAAATCGTACAATATTTTCGTATTTATTTTCGTTTACGCGAATTATTCTAATTTTGATAATGTTATTAAGCCTTATTTTTATCGGTGTGGCGATCGGTGTTCATCTGCAAAACGGAAACAAATTAGAATCGTTTAGTGATATCATTATTGCTTTACAAAATGCGTTACTAATGTTCAAACGCAATGAAAGTGTAACGAAAGAGGTTTCCATTTTGTTTAGAAATATTTTGAACGCTTTATTGAATTGGAGGCAAACTTTTAGTATAAATTTAAATAAAACGAATAATTAATTTTTTTAAATAAAATACTAATCGATGAAACTAATAACTGATCTTATAACACCATTAATGTTTTTAAAAACGATCCCACTTAATGAAGTATTAGTTATAATTACGGTAACTCACAACCAAGTGTCTAATTAATACCAGTTTAGAGGAGAGAAAGCGTGGTTCAATTTAATGCCATCCGGTATTAAAATAAATCTCAACAATATATGTTCTTAAATTTAATCTATTCGGTTCATTTTATTGAAGTCGTCAAAAAATAAAAGAACGTTTAGACTCTGACCAAAACAAAATTAATTGTAATCTTTATGGCTATACGATAAAACTTTATTCGTTAACTATAGTAAATTTGAAGTTAACATTCGGAGCACATAAGTTATCTAATGTTCTAAACTTACGATATACCGTAATAACAAATGTAAAAAATATAATTCCATTCTAATTTCAAATTGCCATACACTTTACACTTATGCATAAACTTGCACATGTAATTGTTCTCAAATGTTTCTTATATCTGTTAAAATATTATTCGTACTTCACTTTTAAAAACAATATTAGTTTAAGAACTAAAAGCAGTTGGAAGCGGAGGTTTCTTCAAAATTATCACACCATCAGTCTTCTGCTTAAGTCTTTCGTTCGCAATCATTTTCTTTAACTCTTCGATATTGGATCGCGGATCGTGTCTGGGAAGCACAGGACAATTGCATTTAGCTCTCAGTTCGATCGCTTTGTCCATAATTGAGTCTAAGTAAACATATCGCGATTCATGACTCGGATGAGTTGACAAAAATTCTGCATTCGCTCCAAAATCGATGTCTTCGGAAACGATTTTAATGCCAGACAATGAATCATTTATGGCCATTTTGTGCCAAAAAGCGCTAATTTCTCGAACATCGAAGCAAGCTTTTGCGGCTAATTCTAAACCAACGATATCTGCTTCGGTTTCAAGCATTCGATTATACGGACGATCGAGCAGAAGGTCCATAACAAACCGCGATATTGCTGTAGTGAGTGCAGCAATCATGTCAGTGGGAAGCAAAGCCCATAACGCACCGATTATGCATATAAACGCCAAATCAACGATATGTGCGTGACTTAACTACAAAACAAATTCAGTAATCATTTTAAAAATAGTAATTTAACCAATATATATGAATAGCATACAAGTTCGGCGGAATGAGCCAACACTGCGTGAGCCATTTCGTGGGACAATATAGTTCCCAACTGCTGGTCATTATCGCAAAGCGCTAACATACCGCTGAATACGAATATCTGTCCCATCGGTAACACAAATGCGTTCTTAATATTGGGATCGTCGACCACCGAAACGGTCCACTCGTGTTCGTGAATCTGTCTCAGATCACTATTGCCATTAAGCAACTGTGTGGCCACTTTTGCCACTCTCTTCGACATCGGATGATTGCTCGGCAGTAATTTAGTTTTAAGTAATTCTAACTGCGTTTCGAACTCAAATTTATTGATTGTTTGTAACTGTTTGGTCGTAAAAGCGATGAATCGTTTTCGGTTAGTGATTGGCGTGGTTTCGATGTGCGACAAGTAGTACATCCAAAACAAACCCATTATCGCACCGATTATTGACGCGAATTTCCACTTATGTTTGGCCAACCAAACTAATACTAATCGACGTTTGTCTGGCGGTAAAGTTTGCCACCATTTCCGTACTGCTCTATTCGTTTGCACACATTTTATATCGATTTTTAAACATAACGCAAATTAAATATTTATACAAACCTTCCCGACATTAATACAAGAAATTTAGCGGCTGTTCGGACAATGATCGTAACAATCGGGTTATATCTTTTTGGTGATGTGTGAAATAGACATTTTTGTTGGTTTAAATTCATATTAATATAGTTTGGTTTGATCTTTAAGTGATGCAGTTTTGGTGTGTTTGTGCTCAGCTGTTCAACCAATTTATGAGTTGATTGGCGTTTAATGCAATTTTTACCAATTAATTGTAACGATAGACACACGCATTTGCTATTTCGCACATTATTCCTTAATAAACCAAATAATGCCATTATTTCAATGGTAAACAATCGAAATAAAGGATAACTAATTTGCAAACGCGTTATGACTCTATTTATAAACAATAAAATAATAAATAGATATATTTAACACGTGATCTCGTATCGCATAACCGCATCTAGTAATCTGTATTATATTGTTCATTAATATTCTATGAATTAAATTAATATTAAAGTTAAATGGTGTTATGATAAATTGTAGACGTAAAATGGTTCATTCAATTCTTATATAAATAAGTTTATAAGCTATAAGTTGGTAGAATAACATAGAATTATGATATGCATGCGTTATGCGTTCGTATTGTGCGCAATAACAAAATAAACGCCAATTATAGCTGCAATTGTTATGCCTAACGACTAACTCGTAAGCGTAGCAATGGGTTTATGCCTAATCTTCATTGTTCACATATTACAATAATATGTGCTGTATTTATTTCTCCTGGAATAGCTAATACGAATGGAAAAATGCTCGAACATTAAATAGATCACATAAATTCTTTAAATGATACATACGGTAAAGTTAAGTTAGATTGTCATACATACTGCGTTGGAGTGTAGCCTAACAATGGTTTTGATAAAAGTAATAACAATTGTGAATTTACATTGTTAGCCTAACTAATAGTTAGTACTAAAGTTATAACAAAAAATCGATGAAAATCGCAAAACATTTAAAACAATCATAACTTTAACTCAATATAAAAAGTTACATAACAGTTATTGAAGAATCGCAAACACTAACACTATTTACTTTGTCGCGCGCATAAATTAAATTCAAAAATAATAAAATTTACACCGCATTAAGTTTAAGTCGAGATTTGGATTTTTAAAAGGATATCCGTTATTGTTATTAGCGTTTTAAAGAATCAAACTCTAGTTTTTAATAAACAGTTTGGGAAATAATAAAAATATGAGCAGTCCTTCATTCGTAGATTACAATCAAAAATACGCGGATATAGCGGCAAGATTTGCATCATTGGGACCAATCGTTCAGAATTACGACACTAAATGGCACAATGAATTGAAACGACGAGTGATTGCGCTCAAAAAACTGCAATACGAAAAGCTTATAATCGATGGCCAATTGAACAGAGATATGATTGAATTAGAGCTGAAATACGCCACGAAATACGCACCGATTCTCGAAAAAAGATGTGAAATCATAAATGGTTTGTACGAACCAAATGATGTGGATTGCGATTTACGGTTAGAAATTAACGATCGATACGACGACGAACAACGTTTGGTTACAGATTTGATTGAAAAGTTAAGTATAAGCGAAACGAAACACAAACCAAACTCAGGTATCGCTGGGTTTTGGCTGTACGCTATGAAAAATGATGACGATTTTAGCGAATGGATTGAATCCGAAGACGAACCCGTTTTGATGAGTTTAATCGACATTAAAGGCGTTCGAATTAATCCACTAAACTTGGTTTTAGAGTTTCATTTTGGGCCAAACGATTATTTCGAGGACGAAATATTGAGGAAAGAGTACGCGTTTCGTTGCCAACCAAATCCAAATGATCCGTGGAATTTGCAACTGTTCGCTATTATAGGTTGTAATGGTTGCCAAATTAATTGGAAATCTGGCAAAAATTTGACCGAAAAAATCATTGCGGATAAGCGCTCCGATTCCGGGTTTAAAGTGGTTAAAACGAAATCATTTTTCCAGTTTTTTAGTCCACCAATTGTTTCGAATTTGGTTAAAAATGATTACAAAACGGATGGGTTGTTGGATAGAGATTGGAAATTAGGTAAACTGTTTTATTCGTCACTAATACCGAACGCTGTGCTATACTTTACTGGCGATATATTTGAAGATTATTCGGAATCGGAATCCGGATCTTCTTATGCTTCCGAATCAACAGATGATTCGTTTGATCAAAACCAATCGAATAGTTCGCCACAAACTGTGGAATTGAGACGAAAGAAGTCGACATCATATTCACTATAATTCTATTTAACTACATATACATTTAAATTATTTAATCATTTGTTTTATTATATAATTAAGTTTGATTTTTGCAAAATTATACGACAATATAAAATGAAAATTTATCAAATGAACTGATAATTGTAACGATTATTACAGTATGATTTTGTACGGGTTTTATGACTATTAACGATTGGGTTTACGCAACAAACAGGAAATCATAGGCTAAACATAAATATATGATGGAATCACACAAAAATAATCAGTAAGCAGTGGCAATATCATCCTCCGATACCCACCGATTTCCGAAAACCCTTATACCCATTTTCATATACCCAAAACTTTTTACAAATTTGACATTACATTTTCAATGTTTTAGCTTTAGTCAAAAAAATTATATTCGTAAAGTTAAAACAAGAACAAAACATTCATAGAGAGCTCACTTTTTAGGTTAATGCATACTTTTGTGATAAAATTTATTAGTTTTTATCCAATGATTTATTTATTAATGTAAAACTACGGACACAATAGCAGACATACGGTCGCAGAGTCAAAACCAGGGTTGCACAAAGCAATTTGCGTGAGATAATTGCGGCGCAATTTACTATTTGTGAGTAAATTTCGGAAAATACTACTTATTGGCATCTAGAAAACATTTAAAATAAGCGCTAGATTTTTCTAAAAAGTTGATCAAAAATTTTTATTTTCCTGATTAATTCTGATTTTTAAACGCTTCTCTTTTTCCCTCCTTGAATATACCCTGTTTTTAGTTCTGAATTTTTTGCCTCCATCAATGACATTATTAATAATAAAATTTTTACTAATTTTATCGAAATAGTATTTTTCAAAAATTGCGCAAATTGCGTACGCAATTTTCGAAATTTGCTTAGCCTTTTAGTTAATTGCGCAATATGTGCAACCCTGGTCAAAACATAAGCTCTAATTTTTGTAAAAAATTGAGCTAAAAATTTTCAACATTGAAGTTTTGATGCAATTGACTCCTTTATAAAACAATGACCAGATAGAACTTTATTAACAATTAATAGAAAATATTTAAAATTTAGGAAAATAATTGGAAGATTTTTGTAATTTTAAAAAAATTTTATTTGTGGTCTGCAAAACATATGATTTAAATCACAATATTTAGGATTCTGAAAAATGCAAATAAATTAACAAAATAGCATTTGTAACATTTATTGTTAAAAATGAAACAATGATCATACCGGTATATACATGTAATTGTAGTTAAAATGAAACCATAGTTTCGAGTCCATACTATGTGATCCGAGTTTATATAACAATTATATGCTACTAACTTATCAAATAAATAAATAGAAAATCCTATCATTTTAAAATTCTACTAATTAATGTAAATCAATCGCTTTTATTAAATAATAATAATTAAAATTGATTTAATAAACTATAAAATGGATAGAAATTTCCGGGACTAAAAACTTGTCAAAACGGACGGGAACCGGGAACAAAAATGGATCAAAAGCGTGTAAAGGATTCGGGAACTAAAATTTATTTTTATTGCGATTAAAAAATAGTAATTTACAAATAAAAGAACTGAACTGAATATTATTAAACATTTTAAAATTTTCTTCCGAAAAACGCTATCCATTTTCTTTCAAAAAGTTTTTTAGTTAAGAGTTCAATATTAAAAATGTGATACTTTTGAAACTATATTTTCAGAAATATAACAATTATCGCCCTATTCAACTTCTTTAGATCAATATAGCAATACTCAAAGAAGGCTTTTGTTCTATTTTTAGAATTTTTTATTAATTATAGCAAAAGCGGGAACTTTTTTGAAATAATGTACAAATCTGGGACTAAATCCAAAAATACGGGAAAAACCGGGAAAATAATACCACTTTTAATTAAATGATACTTAATAGAAGTTAATATATTTATCTCCCGATTATGTGATCAAAGGAAAAACCGGGATTTACCAGGAAATCTCTATCCTTATTAACAACAATACACAATGCGGCATACATCGTAATGTGATTTTTTGCTGTTCGATTTTTCATTTAACCTATTTAGCCACCAGACGGCGAATTATGCTCCATCCATATATAAATATTAAACCCCTTATCTAATTGTGAAGCGATACATAAAAACTTATATATAGTATCTACATTTAATTTTCGTTTAGTTTGATTTGTTTTCCTATTAAATCTCTAACCATTGGAACAATTTTCTGTTATGCATATAATCATTCATTCCATAATACACAAAATATCATACAAAAATTAGACTCCAAACAAAAGATCACAAAATTTTTACCAAATTTAAATCAGACTAGCGTTTGATGTTTGTTTCTTCAATGAAAGTGTTAGTATAGACGGAATGAACAGTTAGTTAGGTTAATATGAATTGGTTAAAACGGTTGCCATCGTTGCCATCATTGCACATCGTTTCGATGGCATTTATGTCGTCGTTTATGTACATAACGGCAAACGTTAACGTCAAAGACTACTTACTATATATGAGGAAAAGTTTATCGATCGGTGGTCTATACGCAAAGTTGTGTTGTGTTTGACAAGTGTGTGTTTCGGTGCCATTTGTTTTTAATATTGCAGTTTTATCCGTGTTTTACATCTATCTATGAGTAGTTAATGATCGAAAATATGTCGAAATCGGTGAAAGAGAAAGAGTATCATAAGATCCCATTGGAAACCATATACACGTCATGCAAATGTCCGAAGAGTACTCATACGTCCAATTTATGCAGTTATCAGTACTCGATGGCCACAAACTCGTCGCACACTCACTGCTCTGCCGACGACGAGTCCGACCAATCGGATCACCAACAGCTGGACGAAGAAGAGAGCGATGATTGCGATGATGAGTGCGATAACGAGGAGGATAGCGATGACAACTTATCGGAACCGTTGTCGGAAGAAACGCTTTCGTGTAACGTATGCTTTCGTACGTTCAGTACAGACAAACAATTATCTCAACATCAGTCTAACCGAAAACATTTCGGTTGTTCCGTATGTGACACCGTTTTTCCATCGATCGCGACGCTCGAGCACCACAAACAAACGCTCGAACACTGGTCTGGCGATGATCTCAACGATGACGACGACAATGAACTCACTGATGACAATGACGAACCACAGCAACGACAGCAACAGTTGTCGACATCGCAACCGCAACGCGAAGAGTTGGAGCGACTCTTATAAACCGATTCCATAACTGTATTTCAAAAAATTTTTTTGCTTTTATTTTTGTTGTTTTTGTAATATACCGTATATTCAATTTTTCAAATTTAATTTAGTATTATATTAACTCTATCATTGAATCGCGTTTTTGTTGTCATTTGTCTTTTTTATTTAATATCCGACGTTAAAGATATTAATCAAATAATTAAATGTATAATATGAATGTATTTTTATGTTAACGTTTAATAAATTTGAATTTCATAATAATTTATCGATTTTATAGCAAAAACGTAATCTAAAGCTTACTCGTTAGTAATGCATTGCTATTTATAGTAAACGTAGAAAAACTTTTCAAATGGACACTAAAAACGTATGCGAAGTCACTTTCGTATTGAATTTATTTTATTTGGCAGTAGTCTATAAAGGACTTTCTAAAAAAGTTTTTTTACAACAATACTCACGTTATAGTAGACTACAACCTTTATTTTTTGGTATTGGGAACAATGTTATTCAATCACTGGCTAACTATGGCTTTGAATTCTTAAGGAAATAGAATCACAATAAAGTTTTCATTCTGTTTAACTAACGGATAATTAAACGAGTTTCGCACGCTATTTCAAACTAATCATTGTTATTACCTTATAATGCATACAGTATTAAAAAATATCGTTTTGGTAATTAAACCGGTTATTTATCAGTCACGAGCAATTTAGTTAAACAAACGTTTATATTACAGTTTGCGCGTGAATAAACGATTTATTATTTTATCTCAATTCTCATTTAAAAAATCAATTTTGTTGATGCAAGTTTTATTATCAGATCTAAATACCAAAAAGACAGTACTTATTAGTTAAAATTGAGTGAAAAAAGTTTTAATCGCACCGAATTGATCGATAATCATAAAGATGTCAGTAGTTGAAGGAGCAAAATGTTTTCACTCAATATCGTGCAGTCTAATGGTATCGCTTTTATTAAGTTTGGCGATACAGGCAACCTTTAACATAACCCAAACAAACTGCGATGAGGACCAAAATATGGGAAAAGGCAAAGGAAAGTGTGAATTCACTTCCGAAAGAATTTGGGCATTGAGCCTGTTTTACACTGCGGCCATCATATTCATCATCGGTATTCTCGGCACGTGTTGTTCAAGCGGTCCTGTTATTCTCGTTTATTTGATTTGTTTTGTCGTATTAGTGGTGGTTATTTTCAGCCTAATTATCTTCAGAATGGTTGCAGGTATTATCAAAATATATATTAAGATATAGGTGGTAATACTTTATTTAATAAAAAATATCTTTACAGACAAGAAAGGTTTTGTGGAGTCGAGTAATACGATAACACGCGATGTTGTGCCTGACAGATGGGGAGTTTGGGCCACTGTTGTTAAATGCGTGCTTCTTATTACCGCATTGGTTGCATTTTTAATTGCCCTATTTCTGGTTTATTATTATTTTTCCCATAAAAAGTTATCATAAATTCATTTTTTTATAACCTGTATTTAAATTTTTTTCCTCCTAAATTGATTGTAAAAACTTCTTTCATTTTTAAATTGTCTAAAACAAATTTTAAGTCAAAAATTAAATGATTAAAAAAGTGTCGAGAAATTAAATAAACTGTACCGCAATACGTAAAACTCTAGAGTTAATTTTTCCAATATTTAAATTTCTACGCGATACAAATAAAAACAAATTTTTAAAATTTTTTCTAACCATTTTTATTAAGTATTAAATACATGTAATGTATAACATAGAAAATAATCTGAAGTAAAATGAATTGCGATTAATTATGCTCTGGCAGCTCTTGCTTTGCCTTTGGCAGCTTTGCGTCCGTGTCCATACGCCAATTCTTCTTTGTAATAACCACCACCATATCCACCTTCATTAATAGCAAGTGGTCCTGGTAGTACAGGTGGTAAAATAGGTTCACTTCTAACTGGAAGTAATGGTCCTCTATGGCCGTCTCCTTTATGGATAACTGTATTTAATTCTTCGAGAACTGGTAAAACTTCTTGGACGACACGTCTGTATGGTTGAATTACTTCTCTCACTTCTTGTATTACTGGTTTACGAACCTCGTGAACCAACTTATGTGGTTCGTCGTAAGATGACGAGTGTTGCACTTTTCCTGGTAATGGTATGTGACTTTGTACAACGCTTAGTGGTGAAGATATAGATTTAAAGTGAATTTGTATTGGAACTTGTTCGCCAACAACTTCGATAACTTGTGGTTGAGGTAAAGCGCGAACAGACGGAACTGGTATTAGTTGAATGCTATGACTGCTCCTAACAGCTGCTTCTAATGGACCAATCGCTGGACCTAACACTGGACCAACTGCTGGACCTAATATAGGACCAACTGCTGGGCCCAAATATGCAGCGCCTCCTAATCCAAGTCCAGCTTCCACAGCATAACCACCGCCATAACCACCGCCATATCCACCGCCATATCCTCCGCTATAGCCTACTCCCGGGCCATCATAGCCGCCACCATAGATACCAGCCTTGGCTTTCATCGCAAAAATAACGAGCAAAAGAAATTTGAGCATTTTGTACGTTTAAAAAATATTATATTTCACTTTATAATAAATATTGATTTTCAAATAAAATTGCTTTCTCAAGCAGAACTGAATAACTTTCACTAACAAACAATTTGCTTTTTATATATGTTGTAGATGATGCTAATCAGGATGTATCTATTGGATGATCGAGTGTCAAATCAGTTCCTGTTTTTTTAAAAACATTGCACACCGCACAGACAAGAAAAATAGTTTTCCTTATTTAGTTATGACCTCAACAAACAAATCTCCCAAAAAATTTTAGGCTATTTTTTATCATCTATTTTTTAGGTCACTTGCATTTGACTCTACTATAATTACTTTTAGAGTAGATTAGTGTAGCGAGTTTAAAATAGTAAATAGAGTGAAAGTGGCCACAATAGTTGGTAACAGTTTACTATTTATAAAATTCATATTTTTTAAAATAGAATACTAGCTTTCCGTCCAAATAAGAGATAATTTCAATCATACTTATAGAGAATATATAATTGCCAACACAAGCAGTCTTCGCATGCTTTGAAAATATTGTTTAATTATTTTGCGATAATGGCTCAAACATTGATCAATTTTTTTAAAGTTAAGAGAAAAGCTAGATGTCATTTATTTCTGCATCACTATTTTCTATCGTAGATCGAACTGAGCATTGTATTTAGCCGTTCATAGAAAAAACAACTCAAAGATTTTTATTATTGAAAATCTTAGTTGAGAAATAAAAGTTATAAATACTACGAAAATAAAATAAAAGTTAAAGATTTGAGGATTAAGGTTTATGTGGTTAGACTTGAATTTAAACGATTCCGATTTCAAAAACTATTAGAAATTCGGTCTGAGTGTAAGGTTTTGAAGGTATGGGCGTATTTTCGATTTTGAAACAAAAGGATTGTTAGATTGACTTTATCTGTGTGGAAACAGTTAGGTTTAAAAAAAATTTTATTCCAAATCTTTGATTGCATTTAAAACTTCCAATTTGTATATACAATATTTTTTCATAAAAATTTAACTTCTGATTCTGTGTACTTATTACTAAATAAGAACACTATGAAATAATATTTACTATTCGGCACAATTCTATTTTTTTGTAATTACTTATTTTGGTAAGAATTTAAGCTAATTCTTGATAGAATAAGATATTTTGAATAAAAAATAAAAAATATTACGAATGATATATTAATTTATACGTAATTAACAACTTCAGCTGAGTTATTAATTTTTCTAAACAAATAATATAAGAATAAAGTTTAATATTTACTCTCATTCCACTAAACATAAGCGAGTCAAAAAAAATTTTAAAAAATCTTTTATTCTTTTTTAGTAGAAATCGGCATCAACTCAATTACAATTTGCTTTGTCTGAGTCGTGATTTGCTCTTTAATCCTTTTTACTTGACGTTTGGATACTCCGAGATTTAAACCAAAATTACATTATTTTAAGCAGTGACGTTAAAAGTAGTTTTCCAATTATAAAAGGCGGCCGTCAACATATAGGAGCTTCTAGAGAGTCTACTAAGGTGTCTAATCACTTTTTAATGACATAAAACATCAATTTTAAATGACAAAATTTCCATCAGAAATATTCTAGTGTGTCCAACAAGCTATTGTGGAGTGACCCCCCTTTAACTATGCAATTCTCGTGCCCAGGTTTACGAAAGAATAAAAAAATTTACTCAAAATCAAATATCATTTTCTTTTCACCCGCTGGTTATATTATGAAAGCTAAAGTAGATTTTTATAAACTAAGCTATTATATAATATAGGATTTCTCTCACATACGTATTATTTTAATATTGTGCCACATAAGTGAATAACAAGTACTTTGCCCAAATAAAGTGAATCGATGAACTTATTAAATGTGTTAACGGTGTGTTGTTTATCTCGATAATTGCTACAAATTCACAAAATGATTTCAGTTTAATTTGTACTTAAATGCTAAATTATTATAAACTGATTTCGTAGTTTAAAGATAAAGATTGATATTTTGGATTATAGTAATCATTTTGTCAAAATCTTATAAAATCAAAGTATAATATCTTAATTTATCTTAATATCATTATTTATTAGTAGTATCATTGATTTATTTGCCTAAAAATGGTGAGAAGCATCGTAAATAAAAAAGTAGTGAAATCAATAATTTAATTAATTTTAAGACATATATTATTATATTATCCAATTGGATGTTTATTCAAAACAAAATCAATTTATTAAGTGTTAATAATGGGGCAATAATCACATTAAAAACAGAGCAAATAAATAAAAGTTTATTTTGGAATTAGTTAAGACAAGTAACGCGTGTGCTGTTATCAATAAAATCTAACGGCAATAATTTATTTTAAAAATTGTATTTGAATAGTATTAAACAAAAAATCGGTCGAATTCAAAATATCTGTCTCCATTCGCAATGCCTATGTACTGTATATTATATTAGCTATGGGCAATTAAAAACAAAAAACAAATACAAAAGCAAATACAAATACAAAAACAAATTGATGCATAAATTATCATTTTTTATTTTTAGTTCATAAAATGGAGTATTATAATGATTAAATAAATATTTTTTTGTGGTTAAATATATATCCAATAATAATAATATTAATAATAGAAATATGATTATGTTTGGAGCTTAAAAAATAGTATTAACCAATAATGAACACTTGACATACAAGAAAATAAAACGCATTACACCGAATGAGTTCGTATACAGTAATACTTTCGTAATGTTTTGGCAAATAACAGGTTTATTTTACTTGTACGCTATATCTGTTTGTTTGGCTACGCATTAGTTAAACATTGGAAACAAAACGCGTTCAAAATGGAAATCCTCGTCTCTGAATGGGAATAATAACCAAAAAAGAGAGCGAAGAAGCGATAGTAATGATGAGAAAGATCCAAAAGAGCACTTTGTCGATGGCGAGTGCTAATAACCTCCACTCGTGAACCATGCGATTGTGTTGATCTTCAATGTCTTGTCTCCATAATAAGTAGCGCAATATTTGCGATAACTCTTCTTGCGAAGAGATTTTGGCCGATATATCACTAGTAGTTGTTGTTTTGCTGGCATTTCGTTTGGCATTTGCTTCGTTTAAGTTCGCAATTAGCTGTTCATTAAGTCCCGTAACGTTACTCACATTATTCACATTATCACTACTGGCGATACTGATTCGATGTATTTTGCTAATCAGTTCATCTTCTCTCGCATTAGAGATACTATCATCAGTGGAACAGTTTTGGGTTGAACTATCACTGACTATGCCTCGAAGCATGGCATCCGCAGCCGATTTAATTAAGTGTGGCCTCAATTTTGATTGGGCTGCGGATATGCCGCACGAGTTGCTGGCCGTTGTGTTCGAACTATACGTGTTATACAAGTATGAGCTGTATGGACATGAAGATGAGGATGTGTGCCACGTGCCTATGTTTGTCATGCCCACGTTAGTCATGTTCGTCGCTCTTTTCTGAATTTTAATCAACAAAAATATTTATATTCAAACACGTAATTATTTTTTGAACGCACAGGATTATCGTTATTCTAATGTAAATTATACCATTAGATATATCTAAAAACTTATTTTAAGTTGTTATGCTACTAATGAATCTGTTTATTCAAAAAAAAGAAAGAAAAGTTTTCTCATTAGATAATCTTTTTTAATTACGGCTACAATAATAGCGGATGTGTAGGAAGAAGTTTTATCTTACAGCACTGCTATGTTCGAGTTTCTCATCGCATATATATCTCATGGTATATCAGTTTTAATATGGCTTTCATTTAAAGCTTTTTTAAAACTGTTTTCCACCACATTGTTTGACGCGTTGAATATGATAATAGCTAAACAATAATTAGAGTAAATTGCGACGAAAACTAGCATAGTTTAATAGTATAATGTAATAAAATTGGATTTAATTGAAATTATACATGGGTTAATTTTGATAGTAAATAAATTTTTTCATACCAAATGCGTACTGTTTCCCATTTACTGAGTAAATCATTGAAATGTAAAGTTTTATTTTTTTCTAGAATATTTTGTTTATAAAAGAATCATTTTTTTGGTAGAGAATATAAAAAAAACTTTACGAAAAACTTTAAAGCGCATAAAGTAAATGATTTATTCTTTCAAACGCATACAATATATTAAACATTCAAGGTATGCATTATTATTTTTTGTATAAAAAAAGTGCTAAAGTATGCAAAATATATGCGTGAAGAAAGCATAAAAACTTCATGGACATTAAACTAAGTTATCGTTTGTGCTGACAGTAAAAGTGAATATTATATATAGGTTGCAGCGTATGTAAACATTTCAAAGGTCAATATAATCATTCGTTAAAGAAATACACGATGATTAGAATTCAGATGCTTATATTAAACAACAAAAAATTTATAACCAACTCGCAAGACAAACGTAATATTCGCGAGTCATTATTCATTTTTATGCTGTATTTTTGTCAGTGAGAAAATTTTTCATCATGGTTTAAATATTAAGGCGCAATAAACTAGTTTTGACTCGAAACTTTTGAGCTGGAAACGGTTTTTAAGTTCCATTTTATTATTTTTAGCCTAAAAAGAGAAGCGAATTTCAGCCCGCCTAGCCTTTAGGCTTAAGCTATAAGCTCAGCCTAAAGTCTCTAAATTCTCTAAATGTCTGAGGTTATTAGCCTAAGCCTAAACTTCAAAGTTAACGTTATTATCAGTCTTAGGCTTATAGTCTAATACGGGCTTATTACACTATAAGCGCACCGTTTTGGTTAGTATATTATACTTTAATAAATTTATTCTTCTAACAAAATTTTTGAAATTAAATATGCATTTTTACGACGGATGTAGTACTGCTTGCTGTAATGCTTTACAAAATATTTAATTTAAAAATTTTATAATAAATATTTAAATAAAAATATTTATTTATTTTATTAAAAACTAATTTTTTATAAGCTTACTCGTTAGGTTTAACTTAATATTTTGTAATCTTATTAACAAAAGACTAACGTTTAGTAAATATTATGCTTACTGTAGGTTTAATCACACATCAAATTTTTAGCATAAAATATTAAATTTAAAATTATTATAAATTTAATATTTAAATGTAATTTCATGTTTCCATTGTATTTTAGAATCTATTTAAGAATTATTTAATGGATAAGAGTTTCGTGTTTATATTAATTTATAATAAACTTTCTAAGAAACTACAAGTTACTACAATATTGGTATTAACAACTCTTATTAGATTAAATTCAAGAATTTAATAAAAATATTCTTTATTTATGGATTCAGAAATTTCTAGAATCCAAAAAAACTTTTATCAAATAATAAAATACCTTTAGTTGCGTCGATCTGTTATTAGTGGATTTATAATATTCCTTATAAATAGATTTATCGAGAATCAATTTTTTGAGCCATTTGGGCATTTCTTTTCTAACCGGACCCCTATAATGAAAGTTCAGCACAATCACAGTCATAATAATAGAAACCGAAGTGATGCCCATTACTGCAGTCAGATAAACACCTATCAAAGAAAAAAAGTGTGTTCGTGTAAATAGATTTTTGAAAAACATTTTGAAGCGAAAACTCACCTAAAAGTGGTATCGACTCAGAAGTTTCGGGCAACTTCTCTGATATCGCTAACATGAATACAGAAAAGGCAAGAAGCACTGTAACGCCGAGCGCTATCTTCTCTCCGGAATCAGGCGGAAGACAGAACACAAGAAGTGTGAGAATGGACATCATCATACACGGTAGGATCACATTGTACATGTAATACAAAATTTTACGTCGAATCACCACAGTAATGGTAACGTCTGGGAATGGTTCGGGACAACACGAGTAGAACACCACGTTTCGAACCATATGCGCTTCTATTAAATCCCATTCTCCGTTCGCCACGTAATTCGTTAAATCAACTGTTGCCGTACGATTCAGTACGTCAACCTGATTCGGGGTTCAATATTTAATTAATTTATCTCAGCTTTAATTTAATCTACAATTTATTACTTGTTTTTTAAATGTCTAATATAATAAACAATCAAAATACAAGTATGTTTTGTAAACGAACTTTAGTTTTTACTCAACAATGATTGAAAGATTGTTTCTATTACCAAAATAATGGATTTAAGCTGTCTTTTATGCTATCATGCAATAATAACAACGAAATAAAATATTTCGCAAGTATTGCAAAAGAGGTATTGTATTACATGTATAAGATTGAATTTTGAATATCAAGAATGTGTTTTATGCTTTACTTAAGTTCGAAGAATAGTTAGACAAAGTAGTTACCCTTACATTATTACCGTAATTATTTTACACATAAACAACTTATATGATATAATTGATAAATTTCATATCTTATTATTAGAATTCTAGATAAACTCTAAACAAATATTCAAAATGATATTTTTATGCAACACTTTTTCGACGCAAGATTAAAATGAGTGAAAGAAGTATTATAATTTAGATTATACGAGTAATTATGACAATGTTACCTGTAATCCATCATATATCCACGATCCTAATTTCATGACACAAGTTTGATCGTCGAAAGGAAAATAAGTGACATCGACTGGACATGTGCTGCGAAATTTGGTTGGCGGCGGCCAAAACACGTTACCGTTCGGCTCTATCATTGCTCTGCTGTTCATGTATCCGCGAGTGTAGTCATCGGCACTATTCAAATGTGCGTAATGCTCTTATTTAATCAATATTTAAATAAAAAATAGCGTACAATGAAATACTTTAGATAATACTTTATGGTAATGTATAAAATATTTATACACTTTAAACGGCATGATTGACACATTTAATTACATCACTGAATATACAAAAAATTTCGTGTCAAAAATTTATCTCACAACGCTTTAAGTTTTTCAATTTCAATTAATCTTTTTGGTCTTAAGTATTAAACTGGAAACTTTGAATACAGAGTATCCTGCTTTGAATATTTTAATTGTTTTTATTGCGTATAGAGTTGAACAACTTTCGTAATCTAAAATCAATTTTTTAATTATTTGCCTAATAGAGTATTAATAAAAACGTATTGCAAACAATTCAAATGTATACACGATGTACACAATAAGCTAATTATACAAATCTTTATTAATCTCTACAAGGTTTTGAATTTTTTGAATAACCAAAATTTAAAACATGTATACAATATAAAATAATTTAAATAATTCAATGATTTCGTGATAAATTATAATTATTAATTTAATAGTTAATTAGAGTATTTTTATAAATCAAACCTGTTATATAACACGATGTCAGGCTTCCATATCTTTTCGCATGGTATTCTTATTTTTGTTAAATTACCAAAATCTGAAGAATTCCAATATAAAAATTCATCTATCCATTCCTATGCCAAAATACAAATTTTAACATTGCTAAAATGACTGTATATATATAAAAATACAAAATTTAAACAAGAACGAAACATTTATAGAGAACTCATTGTTTCAAAGGTTAATGCCTACTTATATTTGTGAAAATAAAAGTTTTTAAGCCAAGACTGCAAAATGCCAAATCTATTTATTAATATAAGAAATCTGAGAAATCCCTTAATTAATATAGGTAAGACTGCAGACACAGGAACAGACGGACGCGGCAGACATGGTCAAATCGATAAGCTTAACTTTGTCTATTCAAAGTGAACTAAAATATTGTTAATAAAAATGGAACAAATTGTTGAATAACTAATTCCATAATTAATTGTAACTAATAAGCAAAATTTTCCTTAAATATTTAATAATCTTGTAGTTTCATGAATTTTTAGTTTTCGAGAGATAAATTTCTGAGGGTTACCTAAAACATTCTCGTGCTTTTTGTTATATAAAAATAACCGATGAATGAATTAAGCAATAAAAAAATAACAATCAATAAAATTAACCTAAATTAACCAGTTAGAATTTGCATTTTTAATTCTTAATAGAATTTTAAATTTAGTTTTTAAAATTTATGAAAAATTTTTAATTAATATCTCACAAAAAATATAATTGTTATTTGAATTCTAAACCTAATCGGCAGCTTTGTAACAAAACTCGTTAAAAATAAAATTATAATTTCTTGAAAATCTTAACATAAAACAAATAACAATTAGGCGTTAAACTTTTGATGATTATCTAATTTTAATTTTCATAATATTTTTAATGATTAAATTTTGAGAAGAATTAAAAATATACTTTAAATGAATAAAGTTTTAATAGTAGGTCAATCGGTTGTTCGTTAGTTCAAAGTATTCATCATGAAAATCTTTCAAAAAAATGGTTATCTTAATAGTAGATTTTAAGAATTTATAAATTTAATCTCAAATATTGTTATTTAGATTTTATTCAGTAAAAAACAATTCGATTGAAAATCTGGACATTCATTTATGCTACAATCGATAACGAAACCTGCAGGCATTCAATGCAAATTATATTTAAAAGTTATGGTCAACTAAAGTTTAATTCCATAACACGTTCTACATATAAATATTCAACTCAGGCCTAACATGTTTTCATTTTAATAAGAATAAAATTTTAAATCCACGCTTGAGTTTAAATAATGAGCTCACTTTAATTTGAAATTTAAATTATATTAAAGTATATTAAAGAACGGACGACAGTGAAAAAAAACGGACGGATGACAAGACAGCTCAAATACAATAGCTAGCTTTTTAAAGCTAGATAAATTAGCAAAACTTCATTCTAAATCAGTAAAATTCTACAATGAACTACTATCACAGTTAAATCAAATTTTGAGAATAAAAACTAAAATTTGACTTTTGCTTACAAAAATTAACGTTTTACGCATATTTATTTGCTTGAATATGTTTGTAAAACCAATAGACAAAAACTTAATTGAATAAAATTTCATCTAAAAAATAAATTGTTTTCTATTTAAAAATATAAATCGTGATAATCATGGATCGATATTTTGCTCTCTATTTGCGAATCGATGCTTTAACTTACCCTTTAAAGTTATAGCCAAAATACTATGTTTATTAAATATATATTGAAAATCTATTTTATTCTACTCTGGTATTACTTTACTTTCGGATATAGAAATTATTTTTTATTTTTTTCATGTATATCAAATAAATCAAAGTTTCTTTGAACAATTTTAAACGATAAATTGATAAAACGAAACGGGAAGGAAGAAAGTGAGTGTAAGAGAGATTAAACATATTCGAAGTTATCGCATAAAAATATATTTACTTCAAAATTTGCATCTACTGATACTCTGTAGTTCACGAGTTTTTGTCAATTTTATTTTCGAAAACTTGAGTACTTAACTTACATATAAGTCTCATTTCGGTATTAGACTAGTTCTATATTAACATTCGTATTGTCGCTGATTAGGATATATTAGTTTGTATTTAATTTCAACCTTAATTAATTAAAATATTAACCAATTTTTGTTGTATATATTAAGTAATAATTTAGTAATTATGTAAGATCAAAATTATAAAACATTAATTTATCGATTAACAAAATTCGTTAAAACAATGTGAACTAAAAAGTTCAAATTTGAGAAATTATTATCAATTGTCAGTTTTAATTTTTAAAATTCTTATTGAAAATCTGTTGTTCACAAAGGAAAACTATTCAATTTATAATAACAATGAACGCAATTTACACGCTAACAGTAAGGTATGTTAGTTTTACTGACGTACGCTTACATTTAAAATCCATTAGTTCCTTAGATATGGCCTATAATACTACACAATATTTCATCTCAAGTGCTTTATTGTAATCATTTAACATTATTACATTCTTTTATACGAGAAAATAAAATAAAAATAAATTTAATAAATGATTTTCAGATTCCGATGTGCAAATAAAATATCATAATTTATTCCAATGTAAAGTCTGTAATACTCAACAAAGAAAATGAAAGAATAGTACAAGATATGTGTTGTTTACCTGATCAAGCCATACATTGGTTGTCAACACTTGATTTTTTTCATCCTTTTGGGAGATAGAAAAATAATAGAATTACTCCACAGTTAACTATTGGATAGACTAACGAACCAAAAAAACTACGTGACATTTATTAGATTACTAATTATTATTAGAAACATTGTTAGCCGTTTTTTGCAAAACAAAAACTTTTTGTTGAAATAATAAATGCATTATTTAGAATAAGTTGTTAATTTATCACTTTTGTTTATTTTAAAAATTTAAATATTAGACAATTTTTAATGACTTATTTAAAAAATGATTTTTATCTTTGATTTTTTTATTTCAGTCTTAGTTCTTTATTTTTAACTAATTTTTAAAATTCAGATTATTTTTAAAATTCAATTTACCAAATCAAATATTTGCGTCAATGTAATGCCAAGTCTAATAATAACAGGATTGGATGCGTCTCTCACAGGTCTTACATTATTATCATAATTTCGCATTAAATAGTTAATTAGTCTTCTTTCATCATTGGTTTGGTTTTGGTCGCTAACGGAAAGTTTTATCATTATTGTCATTATTATCAGTAAAGCTGCTAATGTCTGATATATCGACATAACTGGCCAACATTCCTAAAAAAACAATTTTGTGAAATATTATTTTATTAATATCATAGAAATCGAGAGAAAACAATGATTTATGATTATTGCTATAATTCAGTTATCTTATTGAAATAAGAAAAAAATGCTATGCCATATATAAACTTGAGCTATATATAGCTAGGTAGGCAAAAAACAAAAGCTTATAAATAAGCTCAAACCAAGAAAATACGAGATTAAATACAAAAGTTTAACTTTTTGCAAAAGGTTGAGCTAAAGCATGAATTAATAAGAAAATGCTAAAGAACATCGGTTACTTAACATTTAAAAGGGTTCCAGAATTGGATGAGGTTTGGGCTTTAAAACAGGGTGTCCCAGAGGGGGTCTGGAGGGGGTTACCCCCCATGATTTCTCAAAAAGTTGACCCCCCTACCTAAAAAATGAGAAATGACATCTCTATGGGGGAA